>SNQJ01S0135344.1:11148-25570 GCA_010110895.2 Picea sitchensis
AAACATAAAGCTTTTATGTTTTGTGTTGAATAATGGTAGCTCAAGAAGGTGCAGAAATCAGGGTGGAAGAGAATCCACAACAAGGACCTCCTGGAGATCCAAGACAGAACAATGATGGAAGCTCACCCACGGAGGTGTTGGAAACAATGAGAAACCTTATAGTTGAACTACAGGTTTTCAAGGCCGACAATGAAAAATTGAAGAAGGCACAACGAGAACAACAAGAGATAAATGAAGTCTTGTTGCGTAGTATAGTAACCAAGAAAAGTCCAAAAGATGATAACCATGAGGAAGAGGTCAGCAAAAAGGGCCTCCAAGAATTTTAGTGCAAAAACAGAAAAAGGAGACAGTTCGTCTGAAGGGACACCTTCAGTTGAAGACAAAACCATACCAGACAAAAAAAGAAAACAAACAGACCACCTTGAAGGAGAATTTAAAAAGATTAAACCATCTACTTTTGATGGAGAATCCAGGACAGGAGAAGAAGCCAAGGCATGTTTATTGGACATCAAGAAATACTTCCAAATCTACAACTATTCTAGCAACATGAAGGTCAGAATGGCCATCTACAATCTGAAGGGGAAGGCCAGCATTTGGTGGTAGGACCTAAAGTTGGCCAAGGGCCTAAAGGATAAACAATTGGAATGGTCCAACTTTAAGAAGTATTTTAAGAAACAATACCTTTCTAAAAGTTATTATGAAAGGAAGACGAAAAAATTCTATGAGTTACGACTCAGAAAAATGATGATGGAGGACCTTATAAATAAATTTTTGGAACTACTAAGGTTTGTACCATACATCTGAGAGGATAAGGTAAAAATCCAGCGATTCTTAAGTTGTTTACCACAATCCTACAGGGACAAAATTGTGTTTGACAACCCCAAATCCTTGAGTGAGGCATTCAGGAAAGCACGAATGTTCTATGACTAGTATAAACAATGGGTAGAGTTCCCAAGATCTGGAAGGATAAGAAGCAAGATGGAATAAACTAGCGAAAGAAGGGATACCAACCATCTCCTTATCGGAATGCAGCAAAAAGTTTCCCAAGGAAGGATTTTCATTCCAATCATCCGAACACACAATGTAGTGGTAAACCGATAAACCTGGGAACAAAGAAGTTTGGGGACAACTCTCGCGAGCCATTAAAGTGTTGGGAGTGTGGAGAGCCTCATCTAAGGAGGAACTATCCACGTTTAATTGCAGCAAACAGATCTGCCATCCACAATTTGCAGGAAGCCTCGACAGTAGGAGACATGGGAAAACGTTTGCATCGGATAAATGCAGCCATAGATGGTCGACAAGCTAACCACCAGTGCTCGGTGGTAGAAGTCAAAGGTAAAATCCATGAAACTCGAATTTTTGTTTTAATTGACCCTGGAGCTACATTAAGTTATATTACTCTCGATGTAGTAGAGTCAAATAAACTTAAGAAACAAAGGCATGCAAAATCTTGGCTTGTACAACTAGCAACAAGGATTAAAAGAAAAGTAGTTAACTTTATTTTTGATCTTGAGTTCAGTTTAGATGGTCAAAAGATAAGGACCAATCTGAACATCCTAACACTAGGGTCTTATGATATGATTATTGGGATGGATTGGTTGGAAAAACACAAAGCATCACTAGATTGTTATACAAAGATACTTAGCTATAAAGATAATTTTGGCACTGTTAGAACAACCCAAGGCATACCAAAACCTGTGTCAGTTAGACAAGTTTCAGCGATGCAATTCAAGAAATGTATTAGAAAGGGATGTCAAGTTTACGCCATCCAAGTAACGAATCTATTAGAAAAAGAAGATAAGCCCAAGTTAGAAGACTTTGCTGTCCTACATGAATTCAGAGACATGTTTGTTGATGAGATACCAGAATTGCCTCCTAGGAGAGAAATAGATTTCTCCATAGACTTACTACCTAGATCAGCCCCTATCTCAAAAGAACCCTACCGAATGAGTCTACCAGAACTGACAGAATTAAAAATACAATTACAGGAATTGTTGGATAAAGAGTATCTCAGACCAAGTGTCTCGCCATGGGGAGCACCAGTCCTCTTTTTGAAAAAGAAAGACGATACTCTAAGACTATGTATCGATTATAGACAATTGAACAAAGTAACCATTAAGAACAAATACCCCTTACCCAGGATAAATGATCTGTTCGATCAAGTTGGGGGGGGGCAAGATCTTCTCAAAATTGGATTTACGATCTGGTTATCATCAAGTTAGAATAAAGGACCAGGACATAAACAAAACAACTTTTCGAACAAGATACATACACTATGAGTTTGTAGTCATACCTTTCGGACTCACTAATGCACCAGCCACATTTATGTGCTTAATGAACAACATTTTCAGCCACTACTTAGACAAGTTCGTAGTAGTATTTATCAACGATATCCTAGTCTATTCTAAAACGGAGGAGGAACATGATGAACACTTACGAATAGTTCTGAAAACGCTAAGGAAACACAAACTATACGCAAAATTCGACAAATGTGATTTTTATCAAAAAGAAATACAATATTCAGGATATGTCATTTCCTCGGAAGGTATTTCCATAGACCTAGAAAAGATAAAAGCCATTATGGAATGGCCAGTGCCTAAGGATGTGGCAAATATCCGGTCATTCATGGGAATCACCAGATATTATCGCAGATTTATAGAAGGATTCTCTAGGATAGCCTACCCTATCACGTCACTGCAAAAGAAAGAGACCAAGTTTAATTGGTCGCAAAAGTGTCAAGACAACTTTAACAAGCTAAAAGAATTATTGACATTGGTGCCCATATTGAAGGTAGTAGACCCAGATAAAGACTTCACAGTATGAGTTGATGCAAGTAAAGAAGGACTAGGTGGTGTTCTAACTTAGGAAGGGCACGTGATTTGTTATGAGTCCCGGAAATTAAAGGAACACGAGAGAAATTATGTCACTCACGACTTAGAATTGGCAGCAGTAATACATGCCTTAAAAATGTGGCGACACTACATAATGGGAAGAAAATTCTTACTATTGATGGATAATAGCGGGGTGAAATATCTGTTTAACCAACCAGACCTTAATGCAAGACAAGCAAGGTGGCTAGCCTTCTTGAGCGAATTCGACTTCGAGGTCAGACATATCAAGGGAAAGGAAAATAAAGTAGAAGATTCTTTAATAAGAAGAGTCCATGGGTTATTTCAGATAAATATCAGCAGGGCAGAAAGTGACTTGGAACAAAGAGTAAAAGCGACAAGAATTAACGACGGAAATTACACTAAGATGATGGCAGAATTGTAAAACAGTATCACAAACTCAGATAAACCAGATATAAGTATCGACAAATAGGGACTATTAAGATTTAAAAATAGACTTTACATACCAGATTCAACAAAGCTAAAATTAACTATTTTAGATGAAGTGCATAAGAAACCATATTCTGGCCATCCAGGTTACCAGAAAACAACAACATCACTCAGAAAACTATTTCACTGGCCTAATATGAAGGGTGAAACAACAGAGTATTTGGCTAGGTGCCAAGATTGTCAGCAGGTTAAGGCCGAACACCAGCATCCAACCAGCCTATTACAACCATTACCGGTACCAGAATGGAAATGGGAGACCATATCGCTGGACTTTATAACAGGTTTGCCTAAAACTTAGAAATAGAATGATTCTATAATGGTTGTAATCGATAAACTCAGTAAGTCTGCACACTTTATTCCTGTAAAGTCTACTTTTAAAGCTATTAACATTGCTGAAATATTCATGAAAGAAATTTTTAGACTGCATGGTATTCGTAAAATGGTGATTTCAGATAGAGACGCAAAATTCACATCCACTTTTTGGAAGGAATTGTTTGCAGTGCTAAATACTAATTTAAATTTCAGTACGAGTTATCATCCACAAACGGATGGACAGACCGAAAGGACAAATCAAATCATAGAGGATATGCTCCACATGTATGTAAGAACAAAGATGAACAAGTGGGAAGACTACCTGCACTTGGTAGAATTTTCATATAACAATGGGTACCAAACTTCGGCTAAGTTGAGCCCTTTCGAAATATTGTACGGAAGAAAGTGTACAACTCCAATTAGCTGGGAAAACCCGGCTGAAAAACTCATGGTTGGACCAGAGATGCTCCAAGAAATGGAGAACATGGTAAGAAAGGTACAACAGAACTTGACAGAAGCATAGGATAGACAGAAGAGCTATGTAGATCAGAAAAGAAGACACGTGGAATTTCAAGTGGGAGACCATGTTTACTTGAAGGTCAAAGCCCGGAAAAGATCGTTGAAGTTAGGGAACTGTGCCAAGCTGGCACTCGAGTTTTGTGAGCCCTTCGAGATACTAGCTCGAATTGGACCCGTAGCATATCAACTTGCACTTCCAGCTAATCTAAGAATTCATAATGTGTTTCATGTTTCTTTGTTGAAAAAGTATATTCATGACCCTACTCATATGATTGATTGGAACTTGGTGCAGGTGGAACCCGAGGGAGAGTTCCAGGTGGAACCCCTACACATTCTGGACTGGAGAGAAATAACACTTCGGAACATAGTTGTCACTTAGGTAAAGGTGCAATGGAAGCACTTTAGTCCTGAGGAGGCCACTTGGGAATTGGAGGGAGATTTGCGGAAATCTCATCCAATACTGTTCCAGGAAAGAAACGAACACCGAGGATAGTGTTTTACTGAAGGGGGAAAGGATGTGACATCCCCCAAAAATAAATGTTTTTATTTTTTGTGTGCTGATAATTTATTTCCATTTTTGGCAAATTCGAATCTGGAATTTTTTTGCCATTTATGGCAATTCTGATTTTCGAATTTAATAATTGTATTTAATTATTGTGAATGTTGGGCAGAGATCTATTTGGACTCAACTAACTATTTGACTATGAGACATGTATCACAACAGAATATTTATATTAACTGCAGGAGGACAAATGGAATAACCATGTTAAAAATCAGCTGACCATGACTCCATGAGTGGGGAGCAAGTTGGAACTGCCTCTGGGCTGATGATTACAAGTGGAAAATCAGATATTTGGCCATTGGCAGCCCCTGAAAATCATGGATTAATAAAGTTGTGAAAATCCCCAAAGGAGGGAAAAGACCTGGGCAAAAAAAATGGATAAATAGCATATGCGAGGAGGCAGGATGCTGCCAAGTATGCTGGGAAAGGGTTTCTGAGCTCTCTTGCTGTTATGAACACTGCAGATTGAGTGTGAGGCAAGAGGAGCTTGCTGAAAGCAGAATCGCCTTGCTGTTATGAGCACTGTTAAGTAAGTGTGAGGCAAGAGGATAACTGTTGGGATCGAAGGCCATTGCCGAGGAGCAGTTTCCAAGTTCGCCCTCATGGATTCATGGTCAAGCTAGGGGGTGAATCGGGCAAGTGACTTTGGTTGCCCTGTTCTACCATTGGGAGGAACATGGTTGTTCCTTTTGTCTTCCCACAGATTGGATTCAGATATGTTAATTCCCCCCTCTCTATTATGAATGGCTATGTCTTTTCATGTTATGCATCTATTGAATTTGAACTTGAATAAGTTACATTCTTTGTCTGAATGATTTTTTTTTGATGCATTGTATTGATTAAATTGGAACTGTAACGTTTTCCATTTTGTTTGTTGTGGGGAATATATGTGAAGAAAATCTGTAATTATATTTCTATAAGTATGGAAAGGAGGAGATTAACGACAATGATGCAGATCCTCTCTGTAGATAAATTCCCAGGAAACCAAACTCAAATCCCTCGAAACATCATTTATAATGACCAATCCCTGATGGGATGACATTCTTGATCATGTATTTACATAGATGCATGGATCTAGTACTGTGGATGTTTAATGCATTGATTAAAAGAGGCTCTAAGTGATTATTATAGAATTTACCTTACATAATATATTTTATCCTTTGTGCCCCTATGTGCGTGTAAAATCCCTAAGTCCTTAGGTTTTTCGGAATTCTGTGAAGTAAAAGTATCCTTCTACACCTTCAATTCTCCTAGAAAATGAAAATCAAGAGTACCCGCAAAGGATAAAGAGCAAGGAGTGATGAAAATAGTGTAAAGAGTTACAGTAGAAGTAGAGTACTCTCTTCCTTTCCGTTTTGATTGAATGATTACCTTAATTCTTTTCAATAGGAAAACTTAGTCCAACTTTCTTTTTGCCTTTCAGAGGTTTGTGTATATTTATGTATGGATTTTGAACTCGCGAAGTTTCGAACCCCGAAACCCCGAAGCTTCCACTTTTCACATTTCGGAAGTTGGTTACATAAGAGGTTTGGGGCACTTGAACTCACAAAGTTTCAAACCCCGAAACCCCGAAATGCGGGTCCCACTTTCCTGTCTTTTTCGCAATTTAGAAGTTGTTGTATGTTGGATGTTGACTTTTGAAACCCTGAAAACCCGAATCCCGAAATCCTGAAATGTTAATTCCACACCCTTTCACTTTTCGGAATTTGGGAATTGTTGTGTTATGTTATTTGACATTTGAAACCCCGAAAACCCAAATCCTGAAATCCCAAAGTGTTAATTCTACACCCTTTCACTTTTCAGAATTCGAGAATTGTTGTGTTATGTTATTTGACGTTTGAAAATTCGAAAACTCGAATCCCAAAATCATGAAGTGTTAATTCCACACCCTTTCACTTTTCGGAATTTGGGAATTGTTGTGTTATGTTGTTTGACTTTTGAAACCCCGAAAACCCGAATCCTGAAATTCCGAAATGTTAGTCCCACATCCTTTCACTTTTCAGAATTCGAGAGTTGTTGTGTATTGTAATTTGGTATTTGAAAACCTGAAACCCCGAACCCCAAAATCCCGAAGTGTTAGTCCCACATCCTTTCACCTTTTTAGAACTTGGGAGTGGTTGTGTGTTAATGTTAGCCTTTGTATTTGTGAAATCCCGAACTTTGAAATCCTGAAATGCTGGTCACCTTTCGCAATTTAGGGAAATGTTGTGTGTTGATGCTCGACTCTTGTACTCACGAAACCCTGAATCCCGAAACCCCAAAATGCTGGCCCACAGTCATTCTGTATTTCGGATTTTAGCAAACAACAGGGTTCTTTATTCTGTTCGGCACTTGTGATCACCAAAACCCGATTGACCTCTGTTTTCTTCACAAAGCTGTAGGAACTTAGAAGAAGCTTATTGTTAAGAGAACAACTCTATTAATGTAATGAATAGACTGGTAAAAGAACGTTGGAGAATCTTCATCCCGGATAGAGGTATGGGAGTAACAGATCGTATTACAAGTTGATTGTATTGCAGACATAGGGTAATATTTTTATGTAGGGTTTTGGCATAAAAACCCCAAAGTTGCTTGTATTATTAAGACTATGGTAGTGTTATAGGTACTAGCAGATGAGAGGGTAATTATAAATTTTAGGATCTTAATGGAACATTGAAGTGATGAGTAAATACTCATTAGATCGATTAGAAAACTTAAGTTGAATGGTAAGGATAGTCGATGACAGTAAGGACTCTAACAAACCTTCGGACTCAAGTCTTCTAACAGAAAACTTGCTTGCTTGAGATCTCAAAACTTTCCAGGATAAATGTACAAATAATAATAAATAAATAAAATTATGGTGATTTTTGAGGTACATTATAGAAACAAATAAAGCAACAATATCAAGCCAAGCATCCAAGGCTAAGATCATACATAAATTGTGCCTTAGATTTGATAGAAAATTTATTCTCGTCCTTTAACATTAACTCCATTCCCAGAATGGAAAATTAGTAGGTCGATTCTTTAGCCAAAGCTGCGACGACCTTTGTACCACCTACTATCCTAAAACTGAAATATCACATCAAAATGAGACACAGACCTTCGATCCCAAATAATGTTCAGTACTAGAAAGTCTTTGAAGATGACGAAAAACTTAAATAGTTCCTTGAAATGGTGGACGATTTCTCTGAAACTCACATAGATCATGAAAACCCGAACGATCCTATCTGGGTCATGTAGGAAGGTGAAAACCCTGAAAAGTTCCAGGATAAGATTGCAAATCACCGTATGCTTGTGATTAAAAACAATCAGAACCATAGAGGTATGATCCCCTTAGAGAGATTGTTTGACCATGATGACATACCATTAAAATATACCTTACATCCCCAACCCAAAAAGGTTGAAGACTGTAATATAGGAACTGTGGAAAATCCTAAAGTGGTCAAGAGATCTAAATAACTTCCATTCCAAATGAAGAGTAAGTACATCAAGTTGCTTGGATAGTATAAAGACGTATTTGTGTGATCCTATGATGATATAAAAACTTATGATACCTCTGTAATTGAACATAAGATTCCTTTGAAGCATGGTATCAAACCTTTCAGGTAGAAGCTTAGATAGATAAATCCTATACTCCTGCTAGTGATAGAAAGGGAAGTCAAGAAGCTTCTAGACGCAAAGATTATCATTCCACTCAGGTATTCCGAATGTGTAGCAAATTTGGTACTTGTCAGGAAGAAAAATGGAGAAATAAGGCTTTGTATAGATTTCAGAAATTTAAATCGGTCATCCCTCAAAGACAACTACCCACTACCAAAAATGGATCATGTCCTAGAAAAAGTACTTGGAGCTAACAAAATTTCCATGATTGATGGTTTTTTAGGATACAATCAAATTGTTGTCCATGAAGATGACAAAGAAAAAACTGGGTTTACCACTCTCTGGGGAACTTTCATGTATGACAAAATGTCGTTTGGTTTGATGAACGCAGGGGATACTTTCCAGATATCGATGGATATAGCTTTCATCGATGAAAGAGACAATTTTTTTGTTATTTATCTTGATGATTTGACAGTTTTTTCTAACTCTGATGCAAAATATTTGGTACACCTCAAACAAACTTTTGAGAAATGTAGAAAATTCGGTTTGTCTCTTAATCCTAAGAAATCACACCTCCCTATGCAAGAAGGTAAGCTCTTGGGTCATATAGTGTCAAAAGAAGGAATCAAGGTTGATCCTAAGCGAGTTGAAGCTATAGACACAATTAATATTCCTAGGAATAGAAAATAAATTCAATCTTTTTTAGGAAAGATCAAATTTTTGAGAAGATTCATTCCCAATTTTGTTGAAATAATTAAATTGATTACAAATATGATGAATAAAGACAATGAAATGAAATGGACCGCCAAAGCTAAAGTATCATTATAGTGAGTCAAGAAATCTATAGGCGAATCACAAGTGTTAGCCATTCCAGACTATACCAAGGAATTCTTGATCTTCTCTTTCGCTTCTGAACATACTATCACAGTGGTTCTCCTACAAAAGAATGAAGAAGGTTTTGATTAATCGATATCCTTTTTCAGCAAAAGTCTTAGGGACGGAGAATTAAAATATGATATACTTGAAAAACAAGATTACGCAATGGTGAAAGCTCTCAAATATTTCAGAACATATGTGTTTCACCCCAAAATAATCGCTTATGTGCCAACAAGTGTTGTCAAAGACATCTTGGTCCAACTAGACAGTGACAAAAAAAGAGGTCGGTGGTTGGCTAAAATTCAAGAGTTTGATCTAGAAGTAAAACCAACCAAGCTAGTCAAAGGTTAGGGCCTGGCGAAATTGTTAGCAGAATCAAATTTCAGGGCGCTCAAGATAAACCACCTAGAATCACACAGATATATGCCATATATAGAGGAACTTGACTGCATAACACCTACATTTCAGATTGAAGACAAGTTTTCTTCCTATGTTTGTTATCGTGATATTGTTTCATATCTACTTACCCTTCAGTGCCCGAATGACATGACTCCATCCAAGGTGAGAAATTTGAAACTACACGTGATTAAATATTGTATTATTGATGGCCAATTGTACTGGAAGGATCCTCTAGGTTTCTTGTTAAGTTTCTTAATATAATATGAAACAGAAGACATCAAAAATGAATTTCATGAAGGAGTCTGTGGAGGAAACCACTCCTTGAGGGCAATGACCTACAAGATTTTAAGAGCTGGGTATTATTGGCCAAAATTATTTACTAATGTGAATGCCAAGGTTATAGCCTACAACTCTTGTCAACTATTCTTTAGTAAGAAGAAGCTCCCTGCACTACCTTTAGTCCCAGTCAAAACATAAGCTCCCTTTCAACAATGGGGTCTATATTTCATTGGAGAAATCCATCCACAATAGAGCGCCCAACATAAATGGATTTTAACCGCTATTGATTACTTCACAAAGTGGATCGAAGCCATTCCTACTCGGAACGCTACGGATTCAGTGGTAATAAATTTCTTGGAAGAGAACATCCTATCGAGATTTGGTTTCCCTTGGAAAATAGTCACTGACAATGCCCAAGCTTTCAAATCTATGGCGATGGTCAATTTCTGCCAAAAATACAACATCGTGTTAGGACATTCTACAACCTACTATCCTCAGGGGAATGGGTTAGTCAAATCATCTAATAAGATATCGATGACTATAATAAAAAATGTGTTTACAGAAGATAAAAAGGCTCAGTACGTTCACTTCAAATACGTCTTATGGGAAAATTGAATCGGCACCAAGAAATCAATAGGTATGTCCTCTTTTAAAATGGTTTATGGTATTGATGTCATCCTTCCTATCAACCTCGCACTTCCTATGATGAAGCTGTGGAAAGACACAAATGAAGAACCGAATGACGTTATAAGAAGGATAAATCAAATAATTGAAGTCCAACAAAATAGGTCTGAAGTAGCTGACAGACTTCAAAAGTACCAAGATAATATGAAGACCCTTTTCAATAAAAAGGCTAAAGACAAGGAGTTTCTTCCTGGAGATCTTGTTTTAAAGTGGGATGCTAGAAAATAAGATGCAAGAAAACATGGCAAGTTCAACCATTTCTGGTTCGGACCATTTAGGATTGTAGCCGCTGAGGGAAAACATTCCTTCTTATTGGAAAATCTCGATGCAAAAAATCTTGATGCCCCTATCAATGGGCATTACCTAAAACATTTTATGCAATAATCATATGTCACATTCTCATTCTATATACTTGTTTGGTTTCCTGTTTGGATTTGCAATTTTATTTTCTTTGTAGATTATCCAAATTTTACTTTTCGTTGTAAATAAACCAAGGCTTATTTGATTTCATAAAAGAAAAATATAAAATATATGTACTACATATCATTTCTATTCCGCAGGATTTTTCGACATTGCTCATTTGTTCCCGTGCAAAATATTTACTGTCAGATGAGAGGTGAGAAGGTATCAGAATCTGACACTCAGTTTTCAAAAAAAAATCTTTCTCCCCAAACAGGTGATAAACTAATGATTTACTTGATTGAAAATATGAAGGAAATATGAGGTATGAACTCCTACACCACTAGTCCAAGCTGAAATTTCAAAGAAATCTTATTGAATGCAAAGAGGGTTTCACTCACATAGATATTGTCACCTGATCAAAGATCATATAAATATAAAATCATAGCTTAATTATGAAGCCTTCTCTAAATGAGATAAAAATAAAAGAAAACAAGAATAAAAAAGGGCTCGAAGCGAAGTTCGAGAGTCAATAAACAAACTTGTGTGGGAATGAAACCCTTTTGCAACTGACTCTCTAAGTCTTTGTTCCATTCTACTTTGTCTATCCCTAAGCTTCTATTCACTTATGATTTCCACTATCCTTTCCTTAGTCTTCATAGAAAGAAAGGGTTTCACCTTGACTCTGAAAATTTAAAAACATACGTTCAAAGCAAGATTAGGCGAAAATCTTTTTGATTCCTGTGATTTTAACTGAAAGAAAGTATCTCTAAGATAATCCTGATAACTTTAGCTCCTCTATTAGATTTTAAACTGATTAATTCACTCAAGGTCAATCCCTGAAAAATAAAATTCCCATAAAATCCTCCCTATAGGTGAAGGTGTATTGAATATCAGGAGAGAATTAGCCCATAGTACAATCAAAAAATTGTTGATAGATCTTCATTGTTAAACTTTAAGCATTTATCATCCCTTGTATGATACATACAAATTGATTGCCCCCACTTCAAAAATATTAAAATATAAGACAGATGGTGAAAGGAAATTCATAAGTTGATTTCCCCCATCTAGTCCAAGACAAATGGTGAAAGGAAATTTGTAATTCGATTGCCCCGATTTTTTCCAAAGAGAGATGATGAAAGGAAATTCATGTAATGATTTCCCTCATCTCAGCAAAATGGGAATTGAAGTGGTGAAAAGAAATTCAATGGGAAATTTAGATAACTTCACCAGAGTACTGAACAGGCTCGCTGGCAGTGAATCAATATCTACGATGTCTATACGGCTGTCATACTCATATATAACATACTCTGGTACCTAGTTATTTTTCCGGTAACGTTTACATCCTAAACCAACAAGGGATTCCCTAAATAAATTGATAAATCTACTTAACCTTGATGGGAACGAAATCGACCAAAGTTTGATATTTCAGTTAAGGTTGTTTTGATTATCTTAAGAAAATACAAACTCAGTTTTAGGAAAGGGAAATTATTAATAGCCTAACTTGAGATCAATAATTAGATGTGTTTAGAAGGTTTTCCGAGATTCAGTTGAAGTTCAATTTTCTCTATATGATTAATTCCCAAAAATTGTTTCCCAGAAATGCATGATAACTCTATTTACCCAATAAAGGCACTTGGTCTATTGTTCTTCCACGTCTCGCAGGTAGATGCGATCCCCAGATGGAGCCTATGTCGGAACACATATAATCCTGAACTTTTGAGATTTACATCCTCGACCTCATGAAATTATAATCTTTCCCAAAATGGTAACTTAGGGAAGAAATTTCGAATTTCAAATCAAATCAGTTCTGGTTAATTAGTAATAAAGCTCACATGATATTTGTCATTGATGAAATTTTTTCGTTTGACCGAACGATCCTAATTTCTCCAGAGTTTTGGAGCCGCCTAATGGTTAATAACATGAATCACTAAAGGTCGCTCTGGAGCTTCACGCTTTGGATATTTTGATAAGTCTTAACAATTAAAGTCCCAAAACCCAAAAGTGTTCGTTCATCACTTTTCCTAAACCTTTGAAGAACACGAGTCATGGTACACATGTATCTTTTGAGTCTTCCCCAAGTTGACACATGGCGCCCATTTATGACATTTTCATTTGAAGAATCATTCAATTCTAAATAACATGTGGCACCTCCCTTTTCTCGACACGTCATCTATGAAACATCACTACAAAAGATGACCCTTTAAAAATATATAAAAGAACTAATTTACAAATCACTAAAACACCAATTTTTCGAAGTATTAAACTTTAATTATTTAAGTTGATCATGGTCATGAGATAATTAATGATTTCACTGCTATGCCCTAATATTGGCTCATTACCCCTTAATTGGGGCATATTACAATAGTAATTTTATTTTATTTATGTCATCTTTATTCCGTTAGTTGTAATTATACCTCCTAGTCTCCTATATATACCAAGGAAACATTTTCATTTGGAATCATCTTGTACTTGAACATTTAAGTGGGGTAAAAGGAGGTTTCCCCCTCGAAGAGGATTATTATTTGAAATTATCTCTTTTTCCAGGCATTGAGTACTTTTTCCGAGGTTTTTCTATGCTATATTGATATTTGGTTCTTAACATATGGTATTAGAGCTCAAGGTCTTGGGGTTTCGCTGCTACATCTAAGATACCTTGTAATTTTTGCTATAACTTTTTTTCTACAATGTTTCAGAAGGAACGGCTTGGAGGATACTTAGTAGATGGATCAAGGTATGTTGGCTTACAATTTCAGCTTCTGAGGCCTTATACTTTCGGAGATACAGCCTGTACAAGATAGGGTTCTGGAATCATCTTGAAATGAATCATTGCAGAATTTTCACTATAAAACAATTTCTGTAATGTTTCAGACCCTGAACTCTAGAGGATATTCACAAAAATTAGTAAGGTATCTATGGTAAAATTTTTAGCTTCTGGATCATCTTAAATTTGTAGATACACCCTGTGTAAGATAAGGTATATGACTAGTCCTATTGACTAGTATCAAGAAGGTGTTCTAGGTAAAACAATCATAACTTATTCCTAGAGTAGCCAAATTGAGTGAAACTAGTTTCATTGGATCGTGGACAGTCTGCAGTATTTTAGGTATGAGTTTCAATTTTTTTTATCAATTATTTTGTGCAGGGAACGCTATACAAGTGAGATCTCTTGGAAAGGCCAAAAATAAACAAGTTGTGGGGAAGTTACTGTAAATTCCACTTGGTACATCCAATTTTGATCAGACTTATGGCATTACAGAGAAGAAATATCATAGAACTACATAAAATAAATTTGCATACCCAAAAGGGCCAAAACTTGGGAGATAAAACATAAGAAAGATTGTCTAGCAGAACCACCTCAAAATCAAGGTTCAAAAGTGATACTTGGCCAACATGCCACCCAAAAAGGGAACTTCTACACCAAATAAGCCTCCAAACAATCCTACTTGGACTCTTGATGAAGGTGAAGAAATGC
>SNQJ01S0135345.1:0-23710 GCA_010110895.2 Picea sitchensis
CAGATTTCAGTTTCCTCCGCATGGCAAACAAACAGACCAATAACGCTAGAACCACGCCTCCCACAATCCCCAATGCTATGGGTAATGTTTTTGAAGAGGAATCTTCTGTAGAATAAGATCACGGAATACATTGTATTGTTATTATAGAATTTGAAACTACAATCAAATTGTATAATCTAGAAAGGGGCAAATCATAAAACTAAATGCAGCAGCGAAAGATAGCGAGAGATTACTTGACGTTGTGGGTGAAGTGCCATTCCCCAGAGGAGCCTGGGCAGGTACTGTGGGAGGGTTTGCCCCGGAGGAGGTGGGGGATACAGGTGGACTAAAACTAGTGTTAAAAAAGGGGGTTATTTCATATCGGACCCTGCAGCTACCCAGCAGTGCTTGAGCTCCTTGCTTCACAGAACAACATCCGTTGAGGTAATTCGTTGCAGATTGTAAACAAGATCCGCAGTCCTGAATGGATATATCTCTCCAACACTGAACTAGACCGTAAACGGTGCCAATCGAAGAATATGCAGCTGACCCTTGAGCGAATCCCTTGTTTGCAGAATTGGAAACCTCATCAGACAGGTTAGAAAGGAGATTTGAAGTAGTGATACTAAAATTATTTTGATTACTAGTACTAATATCATTTACGTTCGTCAGATAATACCCATTGGTGTCTAGCTTTGAAAAGAAGCTAGAGTTGTCGTATCGCAGGAAGCAGTTATCCAGCCATACTTGACCACCTATGTCGTTACCGCAAAGTTGTTGAACGCTTTGGTTTGCTTGCTGTGAACAGATTGAGCACTCTTGTTGAGATATGCTACCTATGCACTGGAGCAGGCCATAGACTCCGTTGGGAGTTCGGCCATGGGAAGAAGTGTAATTCGTTGCAGATTGTAAACAAGATCCGCAGTCCTGAATGGATATATCTCTCCAACACTGAACTAGACCGTAAACGGTGCCAATCGAAGAATATGCAGCTGACCCTTGAGCGAATCCCTTGTTTGCAGAATTGAAAACCTCATCAGACAGGTTAGAAAGGAGATTTGAAGTAGTGATACTAAAATTATTTTGATTACTAGTACTAATATCATTTACGTTCGTCAGATAATACCCATTGGTGTCTAGCTTTGAAAAGAAGCTAGAGTTGTCGTATCGCAGGAAGCAGTTATCCAGCCATACTTGACCACCTATGTCGTTACCGCAAAGTTGTTGAACGCTTTGGTTTGCTTGCTGTGTAGTTAGATTTGAGCACCTTTGTTGAGATATACTCTATGCACTGGAGCAGGCCACAGACCTGTTGGGAGTCTGGCCATACAGGCTAAGCTGAACCTGCTCTGAGGTGCGTTCTTCAGCAGGATCACCCACACCTGATTCAAATTGCTCGAAAATGTGCTTCCACGGGCGTAAGTAGTGGCATTACTGCACGTATAGTAGCTAACCTTTGATGTAACCGAAGGAAAACATGTAATGAATAGTAAACCGATCAAATGAAATACAACAGTGGCTTGTCTGCTAGAATTAGCAAAGTATAAACAATTATACTTCTCGAAGTTTCTCATGGTGTGCGACCAGGCAGGCTCTGTCAGGGATTGTGGTGAATATGGGATGCAGGGCGCTATAATATTGTAGAATTAGATCGCTGAGACACAATAAACAATGGCTGGATCCGGGAGGAAAATCATCAGATTGACTAGGGTTGCAAAATCGATGAAATTGCTCTGAAAACGCAGGCGACTTTTCAAATACAGAAACCTTGAACTAGGACTTGGATAAACTTGCACGGGCCATTCCGGATTCGGTATGTATGAAATTTAAATCCCTGTCTAAAATGCTTGCTTCTAGAAGAGAAAGATGAGGTGGGTTTTGGTGGGGTGGGTTTAAAAGTTAATCTAAACTGAACTTCAAGTCCAGACCATAGCAGGGTTTTGTACATATTATATAAAAGTCGTCAGATTTTTTAATCTTTATCAGAGTTATCAAATATCTTGACCTTCTTGATCAACACAAATAAATAAATAGAAATATTACAACTTTTTCCACAACCTTTCTCTTATTCTCCTATATAATTGTATTTGCTTATTTTTATTTATTTTTTTTTTTTTTTTTCTTTTTCAGACCAACTTTTTTACATATAAATTTTTAAGGTTGACTAAACTTTTTGTAATGTTTTGAGTTTAACTATGATGCAGGGCGGCTTAGGTCAACACTTATATATCAGCTGGTCATCAATCGGAAGCAGGCAAGATGGTGACGAACTGCGATTGTTACCATTGTAATTTTGTTACTTACCTAGTTTCTCTAATATTACTTCCACCCTCCATTAATTTGTTGATTTGTAACATAAATTTAATATTTATTTTTTGGACCATCTTAATTTGTTGACTAGCATAGCCACAAGTTTTGTGGATTTTTTCTAATGGGAAAATTTCAATTATATATTATAATTTGTTTTCAAATTGAAAGTTACACTAGAAAATATAAGAAGTTTATTGAAATAGATAATATGAAAAGAGAAATGTATATTTCCTCTATATCAGTCTTTCAAAGCAAGAGATGATAGTTTATATGGGGATACATAACAGAAAAAATATAAATAAAGAGGCTGCTAGATGGACATGCAGAGTTGTCAAGAAAAGTTATCTGAAATATGGGAAGAAATTCTATGATCAAGAAAATCCAACTTTCAGACATGAAAGTCAAGGAGGAAGGAGGAAAATAAATGATCTTGCAAGAGTTAGGAAGATAGGGGACCTCGTGTCCATCTATCCTGGTTGTAGATAGGATTCCCATCTCTTTTCTAAAGCTATCTTTGAGAGATTATCGAGTTTCGTTGTGCTCATCATATATAAGGATTGTAACTCCAGCTTTTGAAGGCTGCTGGAAGTTTTAATTTGTCCTTCCGCTAAGAAAGAGGGAGGATAGCCAGATTCCCATGTTGTTCAACTGATCTACAATGGCTCCGGAATCTCAAGAGAACCTCACACAGACCTCTAGCTGAAGTCTGAAGCCAAGAAAAGTGTGTGGCCTAGGCACCCAAAAGTTATTCCCTAGTACTGTGCATGGGCCACAATTGAAAGTCCATTTCAAAAAAGTTTGTGATTTTGATCACTGCTCCACCCACTGAAAGATCCATTAGAGAGCGTTGCTCCATTAAACCAACCTATAGGATTGTTTTCTAAACTTGTGACTTATGAATGCCTAGAAACGATGAAAGCATGGCAACATATGAAGCAATTTAGGTCAAATTTACTTTACATTTTGCATGAGATAGGGTGTTTAGAGTAGTGATAGCATGGTTCCATCTAATTTAGCATCATATTTAATTTGTTAATGCAAACCTTAACTAGTGTAATTTTAAATCAACCTTAAATAGTGTATTTTTAAATCAATTTGAAATGGTGGTGATGAACACTTACATAATATTATTAATCATCAAATTTTTAAAATGGTGGTGATGGACACTTACATAATATTATTAATCATGCACAATAAAATGTTAAAACGTTAACGAGTATCATAAAATGATCCAATAAGAAAGGACGTTCAAATCAACTCGGTGATGAAGATCACTAAATTCTTTATGCATTGGCACTAGGCAACTAGAAGTGGTGGGGATCTTTTTTTGTCATTATTTCTTCTACTTTTTTGAATTCCTTCTTCTTGTGAGGAATTTCTTCGTCCTATGATGTCCGTGGAAGAGGTAGCTCCCCATTCCACCTAGTTGTTGTTGCACCTCCTTCAATCCCGTGGTATCTCCTTTGATCATCTTTTGTATGATGTTTCTTGTACTATATACACACAATATTACATTAACATATCCATTCACAGTAGGCGAAAAAATCTTCCAGTCTACAGGTGTTGTTAAGTTGGATCATATCTAATATATCTATTGCTCACAAATTATAAGAAATGAGAATTCACAACACCATTAATGCATTGGATCAATAAAAATAAATTGACTTCTCACCACTAAAATGATAATTAAGGAATAAAGATATATAGTACTCTGTTGGTTAGTTGTCTTCACTTGGGGCCATTTTTTCATCAGACTGACAATATAAATTTACATCAATCACTATTTTTTAATTTAAAATCCATTTATGAATGGCTAAATGGATTTTGCATGCTTAAAAACTCCTGCAATTTTGGGATTATACAAAAAATAATCAATTAAATCCACTCGATCCAAAGATGGGATGTGGGTGGCCTCCCATCTATTCCAACCGGCTCATTTTGGAAGTTTTCCAAATTGGCATTTTTTTCCTAGTTTTCTGGTCCATGACTTTATAAGCCATTTTGAGGCCGTAAACAACGCTTTTTAGGGCTCTCCAACAAAATGACCTTTTGATGATAACAGAAATGTAGTCCTTTTTGATAGACTCCTTTCAACGCTATTGTGCCTCTAAACAAAGATTGTATGTAAACGCTAATAATTCTCGTGAAGTTGGATGTCTTAACTTTACCCAAATCTGCCCACATGACTTTGGAGCTTCATCTCCTAGTAGTTAGGTTTTGGATGTCTAAGGTTTTGACATTCTTGTTTATTGTAAAAGGCCTTAAGAGCCTATTCTTTAATCATCTTCATGTAATGAGCTAAATCATCATATCTTCTCAAAGATAAATACACATTCTGTGCTTGTTTCCGGCCGTGATTTTACAGCTTTGGCTTATTTCCTTATTGAATAGGAAACCAGCTTTTATTGTATATCTCATATTATTGTGTTACATCTTTGATAATAATCTATATTCATTAATTTCTGCAAATATATTCTAGATCAAAACTTCACCTACTTAAAATAAAAATAGATCTTATAAAAAAAAAAAAAAAAAAAAAAATCATCATTTTGTAGAACCTTTAGCCTACAACTATATAGTACATGTGATAATTCACAACACCATTAATACATTGGATAAAAAAAAAATTGACTTCTCACCACCAAAATGATAATTAAGAAATAAAAGATATATAGTACATGTGCAAAAGTTCCACGAATATATACCCCCATAATAAATACAATATGCCAAGTCAAACATCAAATGGATGAAACCCCTTTACACAAGGACCCACTAATAAATACAATATGCCAAGTCAAACATCAAAGGGATGAAACCCCCTTTACACAAGGACCCACTGCTAAAAAGAAAATACATACTCTTAACTATTATAAGCATTCAAATTATATATATATATATATATATGATATTTTTTAAACATTTTAAAATCAAAATAATTTATAACAAACAAATTAAACATTAAATATTATTAATCAATGATATTTAGAGATTTGTTTTCTCTCCAGAAACATCTCCATTAATAGCAACGAATCTTATGATGGACTTTGTTGTGCACGTTGTATCCACTTACTTTGTCTTTGTATATGTGACGAAACAAGCCACAAGTTTTAATATTAACATCAGAATTAAGATATTAATATGAGAATATTGGTATTAATATCAATATTAAAATATAATATTTTGACTATTAGCGAGAATTGATTAGTATTATTTGTTAATTAATGTTATATGATTGAATAATTGTAGTTGAAACTGCACTTTATTATGATGTAACACATGTTTATCTACACCTGCCCTCCTGCTGGTTGGCCACACTAAATCCATAAATAAAGAGATGTCACATACTGACATTAGGATGACATTGCATTTGAGAAATTGATAGTTTAAATTAACACAATCTCTAAAAAGAGATCAAGACCATGACATAATTGATGTATATATAATACATTATAAATGTCATTTATATTTTATAAGTGAGATAATTAGGATAATTAGAAGTTTCAAATGCTATTATACATTTTATATTTAAAATAGATTAATTAGCATTTTCTAAATGTATTTATTATATAATAATAATTTAATTTAATTTTAAAGTTATGTAATGGCTTTATTTAACTTCAAATTGGTATATGACATCTTGTTTGTGGGATGTGCTGGATCCCTCTGCAGACACCAAATTAAGTAATGAGACCTCATTGTCTGTGGATAAGGGACCAATTTGGTGCATGAGACCCCTTGTTTGTGGGAGAAGGAACCCTCTCGTAGGATTTATACATGAGACCTTTGTTTGTGGACATGGGATCCTGCACACCAAATTGGTGCATGTGACCCCCTTGTTTGTGACATGGGACCCAAATTGGTGTACTAGACCCCTTGTTTAGGACAAGGACCCCTTTCAAGATAGATATTTAACTACCAAAGCTCCCACGAGGCATATACACCTCTACCCCCCTCTAGGATCTTGAACTCTGTGACCCTCTTTGGTAGTAACACATGCCCTTAACTATTAGGGCCTAATTTTCATGAAATTTTGTAAACAAATATTATGTCCAAAACTCATTGCTCGACTACAGTGATTTGTGAGAGACATTGGGTGAGAGGGGAAAGACAACGAGAGGGAGAGAGGGGGCTAAACTGATAGGTTTATTAGATCATTGAGACACAAGAAACAATGGTTTGGATGTAGATGGGGAAGCATAATCATCAAATTGACGAGGATTGCAAAATCGATGAAATTTGGTTCTAAAAATTAGGGCATTTTTCAAATAGAAACCAGGAACTATGAATTTTTCAACACTCCAACCATAAACTAGGGAATCAATACTGAAACTATATAACATTCCCAAAAGATAAACTCCACCGACATTCCTACCTCTTGTATGTGTATGTGAAATGAATTCCATTGGTTCATAAAAACAAAACTCCTTCATTTGGTTTCTTTCCATAAGAGGAAGACAGTGAGGCTGGTCAGAGGGTGGGGGTAAAAGTTAATGTAAAATGAACTTCAAATGTAAGTCCAAACCATAACAATGCATGGCACATATTACATAATAACAATATAGTAATCTATTTTTAAGGTCACCACTAGCTAAAACACAAAATTGGTGTTTGAGACCCCCTTTGTTTGTGGGAGAAGAGATCTCTTCTTCTTGTTTACTCTTGACTTCCAGTCTTACGAGGTATATATACCCTACCATCCTCTCTAAATCTCTAAACATGTAACTCTCCAAGGAAAAACATATATTCTAAATCCATAAATCCTTTTCAACTCTTTGATTCTTTAAATATTCTCTTAACTTAAAATTATCAAACATTGACATTTCAAACATAATTTTCCATCATCTACCTCTAACAACATATAAGACAATAAATAAATAAAATAACATAACTTTTTCCATCACCTTTTCTTAGATTCCTCCACAATTTTAACGTTAACCAATTTTTTTATACATTTACTTCTTCCATGACCTTTTTCTTATTCTCCCATAAATTTTAACATTAACCAATTTTTTTTACACATTATACTTACACTCTAACATGAATATAATATTTGATTTGATAGTCGTACTTTGGAGTGGCTTTTTGTTAATGGGGAGAAGGGGCAGGAATCAATCAATCGACTTGAGAGCTGAGATGATGATGTGGAGAAGGTAATTTTTAAATATATTTTAAAAATTATACTAATTTATAATAAATAATTTAATTATTAATGATATTTAAAATTTTATTTTAAATTATAAAATGTATAATTATCAAAATTAATTTAGGTGGATTTAATTGGCACTCAACCTATCTACTCAAGAATCTATAAACCAATGGCTAGTAGTGACCCTTGAATTCAATTCCTTCACCGTAAAGAAAGCCTCCATTATCATATGTGTCTAAATAATCCTCACAAACACAAAGAAATATCAATATCCATCCGAGTATTAGCTTCTAGGAAAAGCTCTATTGATAGCAATGAATCTTATCCACTTACTTTATCTTTGTATATGTGGTGAAACAAGCCACTAGTTTTAATATTAATATTAGTTCATACAAGTTTATTTGTATTAATATTGAAAATTAACATGATAATATTTGTGTTACGGCAAGTATTAGCGACACTTTTATTAGAATATAAATGTAATTGTTAATGTTATATGATGAAACCATTTATTAGGTCTTAGTGGACGTTAATCCATCAATATCAATGTGGATCACAATGTGGGGTACATATTATAAAAAGAAACATCATAATGAAGATCACCCTAAACAATAAATAAAAAGAAACATTATAATGAAATTCACATAAACAATAAACAATGTTGATTAAATATTTTATTTTTTTTTTTTTTTTTTTTTTTTTTTTTATATATATGTTTTATATTATGTTATTATTAATTGTTTTATAAAAATAATCACTCAATTTCTTGTCAAATTTAAAACAAATTAAATATATAATATCTCATAAAAAATAAAAATAAAACATTTGTATACAACTAATAACTTTAAATCAAATTTTGAAATGAGTGAATTAATTTAAAAATCAAATGCTGATTTTTAAAAATATTTTAATAGTTTACCCAACACAATCTTTAAAAGATATCTCACATCTATGACATAAGTTATGTACATATAATATATTATAAATACCATCTATACTTTTATAAGTGAGTGAGATAAATAGGATAACTAGAGAAAAGCATCTAGAAAATAATTTATGTACATGTAATATATTATAAATGCCATCCATATTTTATAAGTGAGATAAATAGGATAAATAGAGCATTTTCAATGTATCTACATTATATATATTTACACTATGAATTTTGTTAAACAAATATTATGTTTGGAACTTGATCCCTGTTTCGCAAGTCGCCCGAGGGGAGGGTTTGATTTTGCTTTTCCAAAATCGTTGTTTTGTTTAATTTTTTTAAATATTTTTATTTTGTTTTATTTTTAAATGATTTGTTAGTTTTGTAGTTATTTATAATATTGTATTAGATTTATGGATATAAATAATGTATAGAGTTTTTGTTAGAGTGGACATTCTATTTATTATTAGAGATTTTTGAAGCAATGAGAATTGAAAAGAGTATTGATGAACGACGATTTTTAAAGCTTAAAATTAATATGACAACAATGAAGATTGAAAAGAGCGCGAAGGAACAATTTTTAAAGGCTGAAATTAATATGGCTATTGGGAAAAACGGGTTGTGAATTATTGAAAATTATTAATAATAATAATTACATCATAACGAGTTCTAAACATTCTACCTTTTGGTCTTTTTATGGCTGGATCTTACATATTTGAGTGGCTTAGCTTGTATAATTCGAGTGCCCCATGGTTTTCAAAGATGTTGAATCCATTTACATTCAAAACTGGGACCCTAAACAATAAAAAATAGCCATTTTGTTTAAATTTACATAGATTCGAGTGGTCAATGCCGAGCTGTCTTTGGCATAAATCCAATGTACCAAAGAAGATCCAGAAGGATCCTCTAGATTCACGTTCTCGCGCATTTCACGCCAACCCGGCCTTCGTGTTCTTTGCCTTTTATGGTCGCTTCCACTTCTCCGGCTAGGACTTCACCGGCGTATCGTGACGCGAAGTCTCTCCTTCCTGATATGACGATTAAGAGGGGTTCTTAACAAAATCCCCAATCCCATCAATCTCCTCACTTTGTAACTTCTGTTCATGAGTTTGATGCTATAGCATCCTGGTAATTCTCCAAGTGACTTCAAGTTGGCCTCGGATGTAGACTAACGGCTAAGGGACTCCTCTACAAATTCTTCTTGAATCGGTGTTTCGCTACATTCCGCGATGGGTAATTGGGTCCGTGTTTAATAGTGTGGCAGTCCATTCTGGCCACTAAAGAGAGATCGTTGCCACCACTTTATGGGCAACTCAGAATCTGCCTTCATCGACGATAAATGGTAGGCCTCGACACACTCCGAGCCTCGACTCCAAAGTTCAAGCCATCTTTCGGACCTAGCGTATGGTTCCTTGACCTTGGTCACATAGGTCCTTCAACGCTCTTGTGGTTTACGTGCAAATCTCTTAGCCGTGAATTAGCTAAGGATATGGGCATGAGCCCTCAATCATACGGTGAAGAGTATGAAGGAGGTAATCTCCTCCCATGTGGTTTGAACTTGGAATTCCCAAGGGTAGATTTTAGAGGACCAAAGTAAGACTTTAACCATTCCGGACATAAATCCAATTCTCAATTCTCTTGTAGACTTATGTTCCACTCATTTTAATCGCTAAGCTGAGGAAAGAAGACGACCATTCAAGAGCATGAGTTCACAGGGAGATAATGCATACACATATCGTAATCATTCATAGATAGATAAATAGTATATTCAACCATTTCCATTTCTCACCATTACATAGTATGAAGATACTTCACTGTAAACTAGAAACCTGTGAAGCTTATCAATAAAAGGTGTGCATGTTTCCACCCAACCATAGGTACAACCACTCATGATGGATTTACTGGCACACCCCTAGCTAATGATAAATACCTCTGTGACAAATTCTTTCTTTTCTTACTCAATGCATACCATGGACTAAGGCCTACTCTCCTCCTCCCATGGTCTTAAACTGCTTTCTATACCAAGTAAGTGAGGGTTCCTTTCATGAGTACCTACAGTCACTCATCAACCTCTGCTTATTAGCTTGTAATCAAACCATGCTGCCCTACTTCTTGTACCTGTAATGTTTTATTACTGATTTTCTTCCTAACCAGAGAGTTGTAAACTAATTTCTTTTTCTTCAGATTTCTTCACTTTTCTCTCTCATGTGATCTGGCTACTGCTTCCTGCCTCTCTACTTCACTTAATTACCCTCTTTCTTTCCTCTTCTCAGTTAAAAGATTTCATGGGTCTTAAATACCCAACTCATGTCAGGTATGGAATTCTTTTTGCAGATGGGTTTCTCCCATCTCCCTGCATTAACTTTGAGGGAGGACTCTTTCCAACTACTAATTTCATTGTAATTCATTTCAGTCTATATTGTTCTGGGTCTCAACCATTAATTCCAAAGAAGGGGCTATTTGGTGGGGGCATCTCAACCCATTTTGTCTTCACCATCTCTTTTATAGAATCCATGGTCTATCTTGAAAACCTTTCAAAGAAGGCTATGTAACATTTTTCATTTTTCTATTAATAATAGAAAATGGGAGCATATATCAATTCTTTTTACATAAAGGTTCATCAAATCAAACATTCGCTACATCTAGTCTACTTCAAGTAGTCTCTTTGGCCAATTATAGTTTATTTCTTATAAACTGGGGGAAATCAGTATTATAATTCCCTTTAAAGGAAATATCTGCCTCTCGGAGCAAAGTGTTCTATCTGGCTTGACAAAGCAGGTTGTACAAACTAAACAAAATAGATATGCTTATGTTCTGCTGTAAGATCTCCTCCATCTCCTACCATATGTGGGATTAAAAGGTTTCCACCGTGACCTTTGACCTTCGTAGTCATATGTTCCTTGAGTGGGCTTCCTTCTTGTTCATTATGCACTGAGGTTCTAGCAAGAATTCTCCATCTGTTCCAGCCATGAATCATAGACTAGCCTAATAATATGATTAGAACTATGAATATATTTTTTTAATAGTGAAACATGGAAAACATTGTGCCTTCACTATGGGAGGAAGTGCTGGCCATAAAATAAGGTGTCCCACTCTTATCCAAAATTCCAAAGGACTATTATCACAGATACTTTGGTACAAGCTCCATCCTCAAGCATACATTTTCTCTGGTCTTAACTCTGTAGACATGATCCTCCTGCTTTGAACTTCTATGAGTCCTCTTCTGCCTCAGACAGATTGTATGTCTATCCTCCGAGCTTTATTTTCTTTTATTTTTCTTTATCTAAATTACTTGTTGTTCCATTTCTTTTTCATCATGTCTAGTCCTGATTGTAATTCTATCTACTCTATTATTCCAACTGATTGGAATCTTTAAAATTCTGCCTTTTACCATAGAGGGCCCTAGTATTAATCTCCAATGACTCTTGATAGCCATTGTTAGAAGCAAACTCTACCAAGTGTAGTTCTCCCACTTAGGCTGATGCATTGCATGCATCCTTAACATGTCCTCTAATACTTGGTTTATCTGCTCCGCTTGTCCATCACTTTGAGGGTGATAGGTTATGCTAAATAGTAGTTTAGTTTCAAAACCAGTGGAAAACAAAGATTTTAAAAGTCAGCAAATTTTGTATCTCTGTTATATATGATCTCCTTAGGCATGTCGTTCAACCAAAGTATTTCTTTCATGAAGATAAATAGAAGGCGGGTGGGGTGAAACTAAAGTAGGAGGGAGGGAGTGGTGCCGTATGCGACCCACCGATGAAAACTATGAGGTTTCTTTGAAATTCGACTTATATATATATATATGTTGGATGGAAATATTTATTTCCTTTCAAGTTGACTTGAAAACCATGAGCAGTATCTCGTCAATTTGTCCACTACTACTATGATGGCACTATTCTCATTATTTATTTTGGTAATCCTATGATGAAACTTAGCGGAGATGGTTTCCATTTCCATTTTTGAATTGGTAGGGCCTGTAGATGCCAGTGTTCTTCCTTAAATTGTTGACATTCTATACATTTAGCCAAGTAATCAACTATATCCTTCTTCAGTCTCGACCAATAAAATAGTTTCCTAATGATTGTGATCATCTTCTCATAACTAGAATTACCAATATATGGTATTTTGTGTAGTTCATCCATTATGAACCTCTTCAAGCCACGCCAATCGATATACAACTCCACCTTTGTGTTATCGTGCCATCATTTACCGCTGATAACCTTTTCATTTTAATCATCCTCGTGGGATCTTTGTGTTCTAAGTATCGATTTGCCATGATTTAAGAATAAAACCGGGTTTCAGTAATTCTTGAATTTCTCCTCGAGCATCCATTTCACTTCTTATCGCTTCTAGGTGAATTGTTTCATTACTCACAAGGGCATCAACCACCTCTAATTTATTTTCCTTTCCTTTAATATGTCGATTTCAAAATCAAACTCACTAAGAGAGCCATCCACCTAATGGTCTTAGTATTGAGTTTGGCTGATCAAACATGTACTTCAACCCACAATGGTCTATCAACACAAATATTCTACCCAAGAGGTAATGCCTCCACATTTTAAAGCATGCACCATGGAAACCAATTCTAGATCATGGGGCACATAATTTATTCCATGCTCATTCACTTTTTGGATTCATAGAAAACTACATGTTCTTCTTGCATAAGGAATCCTCCAAGTCCTTGCATGCATCTATACACAAAAGGAAGTCCTTGTTTGGGTATACAATCTTTAGCATTATGTGCATTAAGAAGGTATTTCATCTCTTGGAATCTCTTCACATTCATGTCCAAATGAATTTAACTCCTCTTTTTCTCCAAGGGAAGTGATTGACAACCAATTTGGAAAATCCTTTAATGAACCTCCTATAGGTCCTACTAGGCCCATAAAGGATCCGATATCAAGTAAATCCCTAGTAGGCCAATCTATGATGGATTTGATCTTGTCAGGAACAACTACCACCCCTTCTTTAGAAATATATGGTTTGCTAATGGAGCATCATTTCCAAAATTCACACTTATTAAACTTAGCATAGATTTGATGTTTTCTTAGTACTTGAAGTACTAACTTAAGATGTTCTTCTGCGCTATTCCCTATTCTAGAATTAGATAAGTATATCATCAAATGAAACCAACACAACTGGCTCTTAAGTAACTTATATCGAAAGGCATGGTCTATTATACATAAAGTGGATGGTGCATTGTTTAGCCCAAATGGAATAACACCAATACAACTATAGTGACTATGTCTATCATAAAGGTTTTTGGATGTTCTCATCTCTTACTTTAATTATTCATGGTATCCAAAATTCTCAAGTCAATCTTGGAGAAAAATTGTAGCACCCCTTAACCGTCAAACAAGTCATCAATCCTTAACAAGGAATACTTATTATCAATAGTCATATTATTGAGTTTCCTATAATCTATGCACAACCTAAGTGTACCATACTTATTTTTCACAAAATGCGCTTAGTTTCTCCCCCCATGGAGGTACACTGGGTTGGATGTAGCCTTGTTCCATCATTTCCTTTAGTTGTAGTTTTCTGAGCCTGTAACCATCTCTCGTGTAATACTCATTCCCATAGGGTGTTCTGATACACCGGCAATTCATCCCCGGGTGCAAGTTCTATTGAAAAGTTAATGTCTCTTCTCCTTGGAGGTGTAGACCTCCAGACTTTCCTCGGGAACACATCTTTATACCTCTCAATATGGTATGGGTCCTTCTAGGCTTGTTTCGGTCGCCCTAACAACAAATTTCAACGCCTGTATTGCATAAAAAGGACATCCTTTTCTACAATAATTCTTCACTTGGAGGGTTGATTTTTGTCTCACTGAGACATGCTTTTGAACCCCTTGGAGGGTCATTTTTCCTCCTTCTTCATTTTCACACTCCAAAGTTTTATTGTAATAGTCCAACTTATTTTATGGGTAATAAACCCTCAAAGTACATTCCAATCAACGGGTCATAAGATCCTAAAGGAAGTGTGTTTCTTAGGGGTCTTCTTTTGGGTGTGGTGGACAACCCATTCATAATGAATTGCAATGTTGGTATGAACTCTACTTCTTTTGGTTCCAAAGTATTATTAAATTTAAATCCATGATTTAACATATGTTGAACTTTGTTTCAATCTTTACATTTCTCTTTCAGTTTGAGGGGAAACATAACTCAAATTAGAACTAAAATTCAATTGGAAATGAAAATTAGATGGTTGGAAATCATATTCCTTCCATCTCCCACCTGCCCACTCAAACTTTGGGTGGTCGGCTTCTATTTTATTATCCAAGGTCACATAAAATACATGGCAGGCATGCTCCTAACCACATCATTTAATGTGGTATTCTCCTGGATGTTGTAGACCCTCATATTATCTTGTTTCCTATGTGGGAAATACCTCAACAAATTTTCTTCTCCAAAAACCCAACATTTAAAGGGTTCTCTATTTGTGTTATCAATCTGAGACGCTTCCAAGGGTTTATTTCACCTTGAGAGGGGAAATTCTTTGTTGGTAGACAAGACTTTTGTTGCATGGCTCATCTTAGAACCTTCAGCTCTTGAATCTTGAGGCTTAAACCCCTTTTTGAATCCCAAACATTTTCTTCTTCCATCTCATGAGGTTCTGGTCTTTGCTCCTTTGAACCTTCACAACACTTTCCTTCCTGATAGTAACTTCTATGTCTCCTGCCTATCAAATTTGCTAAAATTAATTAAATAAAAGTACCAAGGACAAGTGTTTCACAAAACTTAGGCACCTAGAGGTGAGAAAGTGTCCAAAAGAGATCTCTAGAAATTAATTTTATGAAAGATAAAATTAAATGACTTTGAATTTAGAGGTAAAATGAAAAGTCATGACTCTTCGGTTTCCTCCACCAAGTCTACTTGGAGACTAAGGTGCCCTCATTCATTTATTTCTAGAGTTTGAGAGAGCAAGAGATTGAGAGATCTGTTTGAGAGGACTACATGAGGGGATTTGTATAGTTTGACTCCAAGGAAGTTTATGAGCAATAAATCGAGGCAACGATAGCAACAACAATGAGACCGTGACAGTATGGGATTTCTACACATAAATAGGACAAAAGTACATCAACATCAAAGGAGACCATTATATGGATTTCTTAGCATAGAAATTGAGGAGTAGTTTTGGAACTATTTTCTATGTTGATTTTATGTATGGAAAACAAGATAAGTGTGTATTAATTACTAAAGATGACTACTGTACATCTACATTCTCATAAATAATAAAAGCCCCTCTCTCTCTGGTTTTCACTATGCAGGTTTTCCAGGTATGAACTTGTAGACAACCTCCATTGAATTCCTCTGTGTGTGTATGGATTTATTTCCTGCTAAAGTGCTTGGACTCTGTGTTTCAGCTTCCACCATTTTAATTTTATGTTTACTTGTTCTGGTAACAAGAATGCAGCAATGTGGGTTGGGAATTTAACTATCTGTCTCAATGAGACTTGAAACCGGGTTGGGTTCTGAAATTCCATATATCGGAGTTGGTTAGAGAAGAAGAACATAAATATTCTCTCAAACTTCATTAAAGTCATAGACTTTTCTCAGAAGAGGAAGCACTTCAAATTTTGGCAGATTTTTGTTGGACGAATTCTGCCTGGGAGGGTCAATGGCCACCGGTTTGATGGTTGAGGACAGATTGGATGGGTATGTTAATTTCAGCCCATGGAAGGAGAGAATCACACCGATACTACATGAAAATGAGCTAGATATCAGGAGAACACACAACTAGTCTTGTGACTATGCTCTATTTGTGATGCTACTCTTTGGTAGCCCAGCTAATTAAGAAGAAGACATAAAATAATTATCCTTGATGCCATCAAGGACTATGTGATTCCACATGTTACCGAGAAGACCAATTCCTATGAGATGTGGGAATCTTTAACCAAGCTTTTACTAAGAGTTCTAATGTAAATAAGAAGATGGTGTTGAGGGAGAATATCAAAGATGCCAAGATTACCAAGTTAGATACGGTAACCAGTTATCTCACCAAGATCACACAAGTTCAAGATGAACTGGCTGCAATAGGGGAAACAGTGGATGATTCAAAGTTGATGAGGATGGCGCTCAAAGGGTTCGGGATGGAGTGGACATTGTTCATCAAAAGGATCATGGCACGAGAGAAGCTCCATGATTGGTCAAGATTGTGGGATGAATTCATTCAGGAGGAAACTCGAAGAGGATATGTGATTGGTAGTTCATCCAATAGTAATGAGCAGGATAATGTGGTTTTATGTGCTTTAAAGGAGAGGGTGTTCACAAGGGTTCTAAGGGAGGGAACAAGCAGAAGGTGAAGGGAAGAAAGACATGAGACTTGCAAGTGCTTCTTTCTTGCCATCGGTTTGGGAACTATGTTGGACAATGCCCTAACAAGAAGAAGAAATAGGTTTCATCTTTAGTGGAGGTGGAAGAGTTTACTCACAAGTTCAAGAAGGAGTATCTTTGAAAACTCACCTCCCATAGAGCATCTTCCTATTTTGTATTTGGTATGAATGATTGAAGTGGTGCCTCCAGATTTTAACCTTCACAATATCTACTGAAACATATATTGAGGAAGGAACAAAAAAATATACAATAGTAAATACAAACATTACAAAGATTTTTCAATGTAGAGAAAACCCAAACTGAAAAAACCAAAATATTCTATATTAATTCACTGGTGTTACAATGTTTACACATAAATATATAGGTTGAGGCATCCAAAACCCTAACAGAATGACCTGGATTAGTCCAAAACCCTTGACTCCTTAACTGGAAAGTTCAGGGCAGCTGTTCATGTGCCAAAACCACCTAAATATAATGCGCCTTGATGCAGAAAAACACCATGCATGCCCCCTAATTCCCCTCACCTGATGACATTTCTCAACAGACACTACTCATGCAAATAATATACATACCTCCAACATTCTCCCACTTTGTTTGTTTTCTTTGCATACAAGGGGTTACAGGGTTATATAGTCAATAACAATCCAGTAGTAATGCCCATGGATCTCTAATGGCACCAAGAGAATCCCTGCCACTAGATTTGTTAATGAGTCCTAGAAGATTCTTTCCAAAGTGTCCACTTCTACTAATGATACTTTATTTCTTCAACTACGTTCTCTACAAAGGATATTTGAACAAATGTTCTTTTGTCTGAATGATAAGGTGGATCTCTGCAAAAATTTGCACTGACTTGTCATTAGATTATCAAGTTATGTTCTTGTTGTTCCAACCCAACACTGAATACAATCTTTGTAACCATACTTTTTTCTTACTTGCATGAGTGGCTTCATGTATTCAACTTATGGAAGTTGGAGTGCCACTACAACTCTTATTTTTTTCATCCAACTTATTGTTCTCTCCAACAAAGTTAAACACATACCTTAGATCTCCACGTATCCATATCTCCAACCTAGTATGCATCCATAAAGACATGTATATCCACCACTGTCTTCAATCCCAGTCTTCCTTTGTAGCACAATCTATAGCTAGCAATGCCACAAAACATTTGAAAAACCTTTTTACTGCTATCTAATGCTCTTTCCTTGGCTTTGGATATATACCTTCTGTAAACTCCCACTGTGATGTGCATGTCCGGCCTATAGTGACCATTGCATACATCAAACTCAACTACACTCACATATGGAAGCCATGAGACATGCCCTCCTCATCTTCATGTGTCTTGGGACACTGACATGCAGATAACTTCATAATTAATAGGAATAGGAACCTGACTGGTTTACATTCCCCAGATATTAAACTCCCAATATTGTCTCAACATATTTTCTCTGATTAATTGTAAAGCTCTCCTTTCTGATCTCTTTTAATTTGCCCAAAAAATGAAATTTGTACACCAAGATCCTTCATGTCAGCACTAGGAGGACAACCATTTTTCAAGATCCTGGATAATCTCCTTGTTGTTTCCTATCAACAACATGTCATCCACATACAAGACCAAATAAGTCAAATGGTCACCAATTAATTTAAAATACACACAGTGATCCTCTTTGCTTCTTGTGAAGCCAAGTCCCAACATATAAGTATCAATTTTCTGATACCACATCCTTGGTGATTGTTTTAAACCATACATGGACTTTTTCAGCTTGCATACTAGCTCCTTCTTTCCCTTCACAACATATCCTTCTGGTTGCTTCATATAGATTTCTTCTTCCAAATCCCCATGTAGGAATGTTGTCTTCACATCCATTTGTTCTATTTCAAAATCAAATGCAACAACAATAGATAACATAAGTCTTATGGAGGTTAACTTGGAAACAGGAGAAAAAATCTCACCAAAATCAATTCCCTCAACATGGGAATAACCCTTTGCTACTAACCGAGCTTTGTATTTCTCCACTTTTCCTTCTGCATTAGCTTCTTTTTAAATACCCATTTGTTGCCAATGTGCTTTCTTCCAGTTGAAAACTCCACTAGATCCCAAGCCTCATTCTTATCCAAAGATGCCATTTCTTCGTCCATGGCCCTTTTCCAGAGATTTCCATCCTATGAATCCACTGCCTCCCTGACAGTTCTAGGATCATCATCAGTGATAGACAAAGCAAAATTTGAACGGAAATCAGATGGACTATACATTTCCGGTAGCCTTTTTTCTCGATTCGATCTCCTCAATACTAGAGTATGAGGATCTTCTTCTTCTGATTCATGTTCTTCTATAGAGTCTGATTCATCATCCTTTAAATCAAACTCTATCTTATTTGTTTCTTCCTTACTTGGTAGGACTTCATGTTTAACAACATTCTTCATTTCTCTAAATACCACATCTCAGCTATACACTACCTTATTAGTTTCTGGGTTCCAAAGCTTATAACCTTTGAGACCATATTTATATCCAATAAAGATACACATTTCAACCTTCTTATCCAACTTACTCTTGTTTTCCTTTGGAACATGAACATATGCATCGTAGCCAAAAACCTTGAGATGTGTGAGAGAAGGTTCCTTACCAGTCCATACCTCTTGTGGAGTCTTGTCATCCAACACTGATGAGGGTGATCTTTTGACCAGGTAACATGCAGTACCCACTGCCTCTACCCAGAATTCTTGCCCTAACCCGACACCACTGAGCATGCACCTTGCTTTTTCCATTAGCATCATGTTCATCCTTTCTGCAACTCCATTCTGCTAAGGTGTATATGGAGTAGTCTTCTGCCTTGCTAGACCACACTTCTTACAAAATTCTTCAAATTCATTTCCGCAGAACTCTCCGCCATTATTTGTCCTCAACACCTTAATTCTTTTCTCTGTTTGATTCTCAACAAGAACCTTAAACTCTTTAAACATTTCAAAGACTTCATATTTCTTCCTGAGGAAATATATCCAAGTCTTCCTCGAGAAGTCATCTATAAATGAGACATAGTACACAGATTTTCCCAAGGATGGGACCGACACAGGTCCAAAAACATCACTGTGAACTAGCTGTAAAATTTCTTCTGCCCTCGTTGCACTAGAGGGGAATCTTACCCAACTCTGCTTCCCATATAGACAATGTTCACAGAAATCAAAATCTAGAGAGAATTTAGACATACCTTCAACCATACCTTTACCATGTAGTAGTTGAAGACCCTTCTCTTTGATATGCCCCAATCTTTGATGCCACAACATAACCTTTTTTCTAGAGACTTTAGGAGTAATTTCTTCTTCAACTCCAATATCAAGAACAATGGAACTATTACACCCATCACTAATAATGCTTCCTTGTAGCTTATATAGAGTTCCAAACCGAACTCCCCTCAACAACACCATTGCTCCTTGAACCATCCTGCAGGTTTCCTTTTCAAATATAGTTTTTACCCTTGCATCGTCCATTTTGCTTACATAAATCAATTTTTTGGCCAAACCTGGGATGTGTAGAACACCAGGCAGTTTTCTAATCCTTCTATCTATGAGCCTCAACTTGACTCTTCCTCTTCTTATGATTTTGGTTGTCGAATCATTACCTAAGAAAACATTACCTCCATCATACCTTTCATATTCGCAGAACCACTCCCTGTGGGGAGTCATATGAAAGGATGCACCAGAGTCAACCAACCATGCCTCGTGATTTGCATGTGTGCTTGAAGAGGCCAAGTACACATCCCCTCCTTCTTCCTTGGAGGTATTTCCTTTTGTAGAAGAAGATTCTTTAGATCCCTTATTTTTCTCAACTTTGGATCTACACTGCTTCTTGTAGTGCCCTTATTTTCCACATCTCCAACATACCCTTGCAAAATTTCCAGGAGATTTAGATCTGCCCTTAGACTTAGATATCCCACTTGAGAAATTAAATCTATTTCTTTCCTGGGAACATCCTCTTGCAAATAATGCGTCTGTGCTATGTCCTTCCATATTCTTTCGTCTCATCTCCTCCAACAACAAGGATGAGACCACTTCTTCAAACTTCAAGGAAGTTGTATTACTACCTATGGCCACAACTAGACTATCCCACGAGTCTAGTAAAGAACATAACAAACTGATACATTTATCTTCATCTAAAATTTTAATCTCAATAGATACTAACTGACTTACCACAGTATTGAAGGCGTTCAAATGCTCTGCCACCGAGTCTCCATCTCTCATCCTTAGGTTATACAACTTATTTCTCAGGAATAGTATATTTACCAGGGACTTAGACTGATACAACTTCCCAAAATTTTCCCATAAATCCTTGGTTGTAGCTTCCTCTGACACATTCAGTAATGTTGAATCAGAGAGACACAGTCGGATTGTTCTCTTTGCCTTCCGATCCAACTTTTTCCAGTCATCTGGAGAAGTTCCTGTAGGCGAAGTACCTGGATTTACCGCGATCCACTGATCTCTGTCCACCAACGGATCTTCCATATTGAGCTTCCACAACTCAAAACTTTTCCCATTAAACTTCTCGATCTCCATATTTGAATTGCTTGCCATTTCTTTTCACTCGAAAAAGAAATACCGCAGATATCCCACTGTAATAAGGCTTATCACAATCCTGAGCCAAACCCTTGACCACAGAGGTGTCCCCCTGAAGCCAATAAAGATCTGATACCAAATGTAGATTTTAACCTTGTACAATATCTACTGCAAACAAATATTCAATAAAGGAACAAAAAAGATACAATGGAAAATACAAACATTACACAAAGATTTTTTCACCTGGAAACCCAAACTGGGAAAACCAACATATTCTATATTATTCATCATGTTACAATGTTTACAATACAAAATACATATAGGAGCCAATAACATCCAAAACCCTAACCCAATGACCTGGATTAGTCCAAAACTTTAATTCCTTAACCGGAAATAGAAAACCATAGAAAAGAAACCATGTGCCAAAAAACCACCTAAATCTAATGCAGTTCTGATGCAAAAAACAAATTTTCAAGGGTGCTGCCCCCGAACCCCCGCGCAGGGGGATCTGCCCCCATCTAACCCCCCTGCACACCCGGTGCATACGCTCAGACACTACTACTCATTCAAATAATCTAACACATACCCAACAAGAAGAATAAATAGGTTGAAGATTCAACAGAGGTGGAGGAGTTTACTCACATGTTCGAAAAGGAGTATTCTTTGACAAATTGCCTCTCATATAGAGCATATTCCACTTGTATTTGGTACATTGACAGTGGTGCCTCCCGCCATATGACAGGATTTTGTGAGTACTTTATTGAGTTTGCAGCGTTTAGATACCAGGAGGTGGTACTTGGAGATGACTAAGTGGTCAGAGCAGTTGGGTGTGGGACTGTATCACTTCAGAGGGAGTCTCTACCTCCCATGTTGTTGAGAGATGTCCTATATGTTCTGGGACTGAAGAAGAACGTGGTGTCAGTTTCCACTATTGAGGATAGGGGGCATGTGGTATTGTTCTGTGATGGGTAGGTGCTCTTGTATCCTAAGGGATCTCCAGTCACTTCGACCAAATTGATTGGTATTCCACATGAGAAGTTGTACACGCTCATGTTTTAGCCTTCGAGAGAATTGTTTCATGGAACCGACACCACAGACCTTTGTGAGTTATGGAATAGGAGGATGGTCCACTTGCATCATGGGGCACTAAGGATCTTGAGAGAGATTGTGTCTGGAGTGCCAGAGTTCAGTACAGAGCATCAAGAGGTGTGCAAGGGGTGTGCTCTTTGGAAGTACACCAAGACTGCTTTTCCAAGAAGTGATAGTAGAGCAGTTGGTATCCTTGATATGATTCATATTGATGTGTGTGGTCCTATTTCTTCTGCATCTTTGACTGGGTTCTTGTATTATGTCTCTTTCATTGATGACTTCTCACATAAGTCTTGGATTTTCTTCATGAAGACCAAAGGACAGGTCTTCCAGTGGTTCCATGATCCGGATTTTATGAGCAAAATGAAATGAATACAAATGATTAAAATATGATTAACACATAATAATAGAGATACAATAAAACCGATTTTCTATTAAATAAGGAAATAAGCTGAAACTATAAAGTGCAGCGGAAAACAAGCTTGTTGGAATGGTGGCGGCTTATCTCTGAGAAGAGAAGTGACAGTTGCGCTCATTCGCAAGAAGATGATTACAATGAGGATCTGAAGGTATTTTTACAATAAACAGGAATGTCAAAAATCCTAGACATCCAAAAACCTAACCCTAGGAGATGAAGCACCAAAATTCATGTGGGCCCCGTTTGGGTAAGTTAGTACATCAACTTCTCGGGGTCGTAACTTTTGCATACGATCTCCATTTTAGGCACACGATAGCTCGTTGGAAAGGTATCACCGAGGAGATTCATTTTGGGGGATCAATCAGATCCTTTAGATGTCATTGAAAATATATATCTTGAAAAACCTTCATTTAGTCCCTCAAAATGTCCCTGGAAGTTAAAAACTGCTAAAAATAGTAATTTTCCAGAAAATTGTTTTGAGTGGGTTGGAAAAGGTGGGTGGCCACCGATATACACCTGGATCAATCCTCCCTCCTTAAGAAGAAATGGTATCCATTGCGTTGAGTTCCCCCATCAGATGAGGAAATTTCTGCTGAATTTGGCCCCGCGTGAACCACTTGCCTTGGTGCAGGAGTTGTCCTGCTTTGACGAATCGATAAAGATGGATCCTTTGCTATCGAGTGCCCTCGATATGTGTGTCCACAATCTGATCATTATATTCCTATTGCATGCAGTCAGGGTTGAGCTATGTTGGTTTCAACTGCTCTACTATCTCTGAGGTGTCCAATAATGGTGGGAAATATGGCCGAAGGAGAGCCACATTGAAGACTGGGTGCAGGCCAAGGGAAGGGGGAATGTTGAGCTCAAAATAATTTTCACCCACAACCTTGGTGATGGTGTAAGACCCATAACAGAGTGGGTGAAACTTCCAATGGGGCCTTGTAAGGCGTTCT
>SNQJ01S0135345.1:32844-49290 GCA_010110895.2 Picea sitchensis
GAGTCTTTCCTCATAGATGGAAAGTAACAGGGAACCTTTATTGTAGTTCTGGCCAATAACACATCTGCTGTCACATTTCTTTCAGAGTTCTATGATGACAGAGTGAGCATAGGGCAGTGAAAGTGATCAGTGAAAGTAATGGAAGTGCCAAATTGAAATAGGTGATACAGTCTATTTTTAAAGGGGATGGAGGCTGATTTATTTATTGATGAATTGTAATAGGCTGGGAGAGCTTTCAATTTGTTCTCTTAGTCAATCTCTATCTATAGGGTGAAGGTTAGTTTGAGAGAAAAGTTTTTTCTTAAGAATTCTAATTTAGTGTGTGGTGGAGATATTCTCTCAAGTTTCAACATTTTTTAGAATAAATTATATGTAATAACAACTTGTGAACTCTATATAATGGAGTTACAGCTTATTTTATATAATGGAGTCACAACTTATTGTAAACACTAAATTATTCAATGTAAACACTAAATTATTCAATATAATTTGTGTACCTCATAATATGTCTACTCAATTTTTAATTTGATATGAGAGCTGGTCTGTACTTATTAGCTCCCTCACGAGAGAGCCCAGGAATATGAATATGAGATGTAAAAGAAACGTTGCACATGTTTTCTTCTCTGTTTGAAGTCCACTCAATACAGTGGANTCTACTCAATTTTTAATTTGATATGAGAGCTGGTCTGTACTTATTAGCTCCCTCACGAGAGAGCCCAGGAATATGAATATGAGATGTAAAAGAAACGTTGCACATGTTTTCTTCTCTGTTTGAAGTCCACTCAATACAGTGGAGCCAACCCTGCCCTGTTATGTCTATCATAGAAGTCTCCCGTGAAAAAGTATAGGCCACCCCACCTGTGAGTTGTTGTTTCTCTGATTTGGTGAGTTGTTGTGAGTTTTTGATTTGGTACCGCGATTTGCTTCCATTGCTGAGAACCGTGGCCATGAGCTGCTATTAATTGAGCCCCGTTCTTGGAATTGGTGTTAAGGGTGGGTGTTACCTGCAAATTGAGGGTGTCACACTGCTGAACGAAGGAGACAACAGTATTTTGCTGCGTTGGAAGACCATGGATGTGGAAGAGTATCCATGTTGCTACTACGTGTAAAAGTGAAGGACTGCACAATTGGGATCTGTGTGAAGAAGGTTGCTGCCCTCGCACTGTTGTCAGTTTGCTTGCAGTAGTAACTAAAGGTGAAATCGTTGCCTGGGAGGAAGAAAGACCTGATAAGTATCCTTTGTTCATAGAGAGGTCGTCATGGTGCCGAATGCAGTTGCCCTGGTCTATCTATTCTTGGGAGCATTGTTGTAATGATTGATATTGCAGTGTGTGGTGTATTGAATGAGAAAAGCACTCTGCAGATTCATAGCATTTGAGAAAGTTTGTGGCTGTGAGATTTGTCCTTGATATTGCAAGGGAAATAAATTATTTACATGAGAATAAGCCAGAACTCATTATCCATCATTATCTCAAACCTCCAAATAGTTTCATTGTAGTTGTTGAGACAGAAGACACGACAAAGAGGGATATCATCGACAAGTTTCTTCAAAAGGCATAGATATGATGGGATCGATTTGAAAGTGATTCTGATGAAGTCGATAATTGAAGCAAGTAGCACAATCAATCAAGTTCAAGTCGTGGAGCAGATCCATATCGATTGATCTGAACTTAAATCAATTGCAGATTCTGTCCATGGAACAGGTATGAGCAAATTCAACCATAGTGCAATCGAGAAAAGGATTTCCGATTGATTGTTGCTTCTCTATTTCCTTTTTAAGAGATGAATGATAAGCTAAAAACAGAAGAATGAAGGAAGAAGATTCCAAAACCAAAGACATAAATTATCAGTCAAATTCTTGGAATGCAACAGTAGGTATGTTGATGTAGTGCAAACAATTTCCAAGGGTACGCACTAGTTCGTAGTCATGGGATGGATTTGTTTTTTTGGGTAGAGAGTCAACTAATCCGCCCTACAAATGTATTTTGGCTTCATGGATGATGGCCAACTTTTTTCCAAGAAAAAAATTACTCGTAATTATATTATATATATAATTCTTTTTACACAGCAAGCCCTGTCGGGTTGTTTACCAGAAATACAATGAGAAGAAACCTCGCCAAAAGAATAACAGAATGTTATTTCATATCAGATCGAGATTGGGAGCAGTCCATCGCTGTTCTATGCCTGCTGTCGCCGAATAGACAGTGATAAACTCTGCCAGAGAGGGAGCACCAATAGCAATAAAACAAAACACAGTTGGAGCAGTCACTGAAACAAGAGAGCAGAGAAGAATTCAGATCCCTCCTGTTCTAATCCTGTTGTCGCCGAAAAGACAGTGATATAAACTCTGCCAGAGAGGGAGCACCGATAGCAATGAAACAAACACACAGTTGGAGCAGTCACTATACCAAGAGAGCAAAGAAGAATTCAGAACGCTCGCCCAGCACTTTCAAACAGATTAAGAATTCAGAACGCTCGCCCAGCACTTTCGAACAGATTTATGTTGGTGATGGGGCTTTCAAGGCCATTTTCGCAATGGTAGATAGATAGTCTCCCCACCTCCCCGCAGAGGGCTCTTTTAGAGAGAGCATCTGCCTCCTTGTTGAATATTCTAGAAAAATGCTGGAACTTGATGTTCTTGAAAAGCTTTGTGAGGAACTTCGTTTTGTCCTTCCAGCCTTCAATATGGACCGAATGGAGCTTGCACTTATTGTTGATCCAGTCTATAATAATGCGTGAGTCTCCAAGAACTAGAAGGTGATCCAGCGACCATTGAGAGGCAAGAGCGAGGGCTGTCCATAATCCCAACAGTTCTGCTTTAGTATTCGAGCCCTCCCCACAGTTTATGTACCAATTTGTAATTCTCTTTTGATGTGTTTTGAAGAAACCACCTGCTCCGCAACATAGGCCAGTAGATGCAGCAGCTCCGTCGAAGCACGCGAGTGTGTATCCATCGGTCAGAGAGATCTCACAACTCTTGGGAGTAAATGTCTTGAAAGAAGAGGGTTGCCAATGGAAGGAGGCCCAAACTCTGTGAGCTACCCCCTGTGTAGAAGGAGGGTGGCCTTCGAAGATCACTTTATTCCTTTCTTTCCAAATCTGCCAGCTAATGTGTACAACTAGGCTCGGGGGGGCCGACTTTTGAGTGATCCAATCACTAAGGCAGGCCGTGAACGTAGGACCTCTCCAATCCACAGGATGGGAGAGAAACTTGGTCGAAAGCAGCCATACCTCCTTTGTAAATGGACAATGGACCAAGAGATGGTGCACATCTTCAGCATCTAGTTTACATAAAGGACAAATGCTAGGACCCTCCCAGCCTCTATGTCTGAGAGCCTCCCAGGTAAGAATTTTCCTTTTGCCCGCCAGCCAGGAAAAAAGGATGATGGCCAACTTATTGGTCGCTAAGACAATATGTGGGTAAGATGGTAAAAATCTCTTCCATGTCGTTGTAATGTGAGAACTCACTCATTTTAAGATGAGGGTGAAGTGAAATGCATCTTTGAAATTGCTTAGAATGTTCATGTGAAGTNAGGGGTGGGGGTGGGGGAAATTGAGTAAATTTGAAAGTGTGTGTTTTAAGAGGTCATTACACTGAATTGAAAAGTTTTAAAGTCTTGTAAAAATGATTGGCTTCACAAGTTGGAGGTGCATATTTGGTGTTACAGAACACCTCAATTTAAATTATGATGAAGTCTCAAGATGTCTTGAAAGTAGCAAGTATGTCATGTCATTGAAATATATTGTTGTAAGTTTGGGTGGAAGAAAAGTCAGATAGTTACTATAGCGACATTTAGTCTGGTCAACTATTGTCACATAGTTGAGTCTCTGTTGGAACTAACCATTATAACAATATGCAAGTTTTATTTGTTGGAACTAACCATTATAACAATAGGCAAGTTTTATTTGCAGGAATCATTAAGTACCAGACATTATGAAGATAAAATCATGATGAAATGCAGCATGAAAGCTGTTATCACTCCAGGAAACTCTCCTAGGCTGTAAGTCAGAGATGCCTGGTAACTTAATCTTTTGGAAACTATTTTCTTAATAATAGGTGTGGGTTTGGGTCAAGTTGGATGATTGAATCACTCCTCACTCAAAACATGCATGAACACATTTAGATGGACAAGGCTTTCAACCACAAATGTTCAGAGAGTTTACAAATAAATGTATGTGTGGAGAAATAACTATTATATCAGCAGAATCACATATAAAGCATATATGAATGGCCAATTATAATAATCACAGAAATACTTGCAAAGTTTAACTTATGAATGCAATGATAAGATGATAGTTATCGGGCATAAATAAGCATAACATGAATATAATATCCAAATGCAAGTACAGAATAGGTAAGAAGATGAAATATGAACAAGTTATGGCAAAGAAGCTTGTATTACTTAATATGAAAATGAGAAGCTTGAGTACAAAATCTGAAAGAGTCTCCAAAGTTGAACCCTTTGTCCATGCGAAGTTTTTGGCTTTATAGCCTTTTACAAAACAATTTTTAGATCCTAAAAGAGTGGATCAAATATGCTAAAGATAGGAGGTTAAAACTAAATTCCACAAGATAAAGAATGATCCTCAAAATGAGGTCAATCCCACATTTCATGGTCTTCAGATGATGTAGAATCCTTGTGTAGTGCAGATAAGCCTTCCAAGGTTGTTTGATGAGTCTTTGTGGAAGATGAAATTCAAATTTGCTGAGCTGCAAACAGATCCCAATTTGTTGCCACCATAATAGATACCAAAGCCAACTTGGATACCTTTTCTAATCCCTATACACCAAAAATGGATCTTGAATCCGACTCTATAAATCAATGTCTATCTATTACAAGTGATTCGAATTAATAAAACCATTGGTTTGTGCAAAATTTCGACAAATTTGGCAGTGACAAGCTTAAGTAGTTAACAATGGTAAAAACTGGGTGCCTTAACTACCGAAAGCTCTGCTTTCGGTGATTAATGAACACTTTTCAGGTCTGCCTAAACCACTGAAAGTCAAGCTTGTCCAAAACTACAAAACTGCAAAAATGTATTACCTTACTGATTTGCTGAAGGTTTAGAGTGCCTTTGGTAATGTTTCTCCTCCTTTTACAGGGCTAGAAACCTCAATATGCTGTGTAGGAGGCTCTGTTTCCTTTTCTATTGAAGTAGCCAATTCTGCTAAGGTTTCTAACCCTGAATGAGACGAAGTTTGTGAGTCTTTCGTCAGAAGCCTGAACTGTTTATATAGATTTATATTCTCTTTCATCAGCATCTTGTTCCTTTTCAAGGTTCTGTTATGCCCCTCCAAGACTTCTCGACTAATGTCATAAAGTTTAATGTTTTTATCAGTCAGTTCCGCGTTTATCTTTATGATCTACTTCTCAAAAGCTTCTAAGTCATAAACCTTCTTCAATAATTGATTAATCTTCTAAGACCTAGCTGATCTTGGTCTATTTGTAGAAGCCTTTGCCAAAGGTTTATTCTACTCCTCTGGAGGAGTTGGGGATGACAGATTTGGGTATTCCTCAGCAACCTGCTCAGCCTGATCATTACCCTGTGTTTCTGTTCCGACCCGAGGAGGTGAAATAGCCCTCCTTTTTCTTCTGCTTCTCCTAGGAGTAGATGATTTCTTTGATGTAGTTTTCTTCCCTTTATTTTATGGCTGTAAGTCAGTATGGAATTCGTTCCAAAACAGAAAGAAATTCCAATCAATATCTTTCTTCTTCAGAGATTCTTTGACAATCAAGGTAATTAAATCTTGATGTGATAATCTACTGGCTACCTTACTTGGTTTAACCTTGACTTGTCTAGCCATTTTAGTTAGCATTTTGTGGAGGTAATGAGGGAGGTTGATAGAGGCCTTTCCAGTAAAATGATTAAGTAGTTTAAAATGGTAAATCATAACTCTTTTATACCTACCCTCACATGTAATGTAGGCAAAAATACTCTTGAGCAGGGACTGCCATTTTGTCTCTAGATAAGACATAGGAATTTTCGTTTTCTGTAGGAGAGTCTTGTGCTGTGGCTACAAATAAGATTTGAATTCTATATCAGCTGGTATGGTGGTTTTAAACCAACATTCACCGGTTCTTGGCAAACCGGTGATTTCTGCAATTGATGCCTCATCCACAATGAAATCTTTTTTGCCAATAATGACTCCCCTTCCATCATAAGATAGGGCGAAGGCCTTTGAAACTTGTTGGTGAAAGTTTTGTAATTTATCACAGTAAGTGAAGCATCCTACTTGTTTGAAGAAATTTGCAACCTCAGGATGTGCCTCAAGGTACTAGGTACCATCCAAATCTGTTCGTAAAGCTGATCCCGCCTTCTCCATGAATTGAACCTGATCTGTGCTTGTATCTGCAAATGATAGATTTTTTCGGGCTAGAAGAAACAGTCAACATAAAATTAGAGGATCGAGCGGATCTGGGGAGGGATTACTGGCATGAGAATGGGAAAAACTCGGGCTTTTGTGAGATACAGATGGCATATGAAGTCTAAGCGAATCATAATAGAAATTCAGACTTCCTATAGATAAGGATAACATAAAACTCGGCTTTGATTTCTTAATCAAAGGGATTTCGAAATGATGAACATAAATGGAAAGCCATCACGATGATAGATTTTCCTGGAACTTGAGTGGAGCAAAGACCACGTGGAATTAAAACTTATCATGAATTTCTGTGTATGCGAAGTTTTATTTCAAAACGATAAGTGAGGTCTTGGAACGTACCCCAACACATCAAAATGTAATTTTAACAAATGAGGAGTGATCATGCTGCCCAACTTTCGGCACATAACCTTCAATTATTATCTCCGTTGACAACTGGATCGTGCGCGAAAACGGGCTTTGACTATTCCATGCTTATGTGTTTTTGGTGGTTGACCAAGTTTTGCTTCTTCTCTTTTAACCACCGAAACCTGTAACTTCGTTCTCTTTTTTGTTTGTTAACAGAAGATCAGATTCAATATTTATTTAAAATTTATTTACAAACAATAGGCTATCTAATAAGCCTAAAAATTTTAGAGATAATTTTTTTAAGTATTCTCTGTGCTTGAAATGACAATTTTGATTGTGTCATTTTAGGAGATAACAAAAGCAAAGAAGAAGATACAAGTAGAAGACAAAGATGATTGGTGAAAGACAAAGCAAGACGACTTGAGATAAATAGATAAAACAAAAGGTATGCATGGTGATGAGATGTCAATGGGTTTATCTTTCAAGCATATGTAATGGGCTTGTAATTTGTTGGAAATTTAGTAAAGCATTTTGAATGCTTGTTGTACCTGAGATGAGATGTTGTAATGATGCATATATGTGGTAGGGGGTGCATGATCAATTGTACCTGATACCCTAGAAGTTTTTGGTCCAAGATGTAAAACTTAGTCATAGGCAAGTTGAATTCCCCAAGTGTTTTGTATGTCCTATTGAGTCAGACCTACATGGATTACTGTGGTAGCACATATAATCATGTAGCGTGTACCCTTCTTATGCATAGAGAGGATGTGGCATCAAGTTGTGGAATCAACCTATGTTACCAGGGAACAGATACGGATAGGCCAGATTTTTGAAAATCCAGGATCTTGATATGACGGGGAAACGCCACATACAAAACATATAATAATATTTTAATTTTTTTTTTAAATATATTCAAAGTTAAGAATAAAAAACATTCATGAATCACAACATTATAACTGATATCATTAGATAATTTTTAATTATGTAGACTGAAATCATGATGCATCATCTCATATAAAAGGGTAATAGTAAATACAAAATTGTGTGTCTCATCACAAAACACTCTACTAGTATGATAATGTCCAATAGGTCCAACTACATATCCTGAAATGGGTCTACATCCTCATCATTCACATATTGCAACTCTACATCATGAATAGACGAGGGGCATCCAAGAATGTTGGAAGTTGTAGCAGAAGTCTGGACTAGTGGTTGGACATCCTCAAGTTGGTTGAGGTGAGACATGACATTAAGTGTCATGTTTAAATCAGAGATCTCAGGTTCCATATCCCACATCTTGCTTGGACCCTTCTTATACTCTGGAGTGGAATGTGATACAAGACAGAGTTGGAATGAACATACACAAGATCCTTAGCCTTCCCTGCTCCCAATCTGTTTCTCTTCACTGAATGGATGAAACCATATGTACTTCAATTCCTCTCAGCTAATGAGGAACTGACAACCTGCGATAACAACCTTGTCACTAGAGTTGAGAGATGAATGCTATCCCCATCATGGAAGCCCCACCAAGTAATAGGATCCATATGTCCCTGATCATCCATAGCTAGTGGATCTGAAAAGTTACCAGTGGACTGTAAAAATGCTCCAAATTCCTCACGTACTTCCATTGCCATTTCCACATCCCTATAGATTTTCCTCAAAGCTGTCTTATATCCCTGTACCACTTCAAAATCTTTGTTTGGCGTTGTTCTACCTCGTAAAGAAAAAACTTTGGAATGATAATACTTGGGGTGTAGTGCATAGGCCAAAAGGTGTAATTGTGTGGTCATTTTGTTCCTCCTTTTGGTAACTATGTCCTTCACTTCATTGTAAAATAGTTCAAGGGGATCATCGTCATTGGCTTTGATAATTTCCCTTATCCTCTCCAACATACTATCTATGCTTTCATAGACTTCCCCCAAGCAAGACATATCTGTGTCAAATGTCCTGATCATGGTTAGAATTGGTTTTGTAAACCGTAGAAGGTATTGGACCTTGTCCCACCACGTATCATCAAGAATGATAGACTTGATTCTTTTTCCTCTATCAGAAGAGGAAGTTCTCCATGACTCCCAAAGAGGGTCAATGACCATCGCCTGCAATGCTTGTATGACCTACACAAGTCTCTTTCTGAAATAAATGTGGGAGGCAAAACAGGTTTCAACAACCTACAAGTTTTGAAAAGCCAAATCTCAAATTAGAAAACATATAAAATTAAATTATAAAAACTAAGAAACCATAATACAAATAATATTGATTAAAAATGGAGTACCTTGAGTAGTTCCAACTTTGAAAAACTCCAATATATGGCTTGGGGCATGGAATGGTTAGTTATGAACATTTGGATCTCCTTCGATGCCACATATATTTCATTGATCCACCCAATCTGGCCAATTTTGGAAAGCATAAGGTTCAATGAATGTACTGCACATGGAGTCTAAAAGATGTGATCATATCGACCCTCCACAATCAAGTCTGTATCTCTATAAACTTGTGCATTGTCTGTGATTACTTGGACAACATTATGTGGCCCCACACTCTCTATTGCATCAATAAGAATTATGAAGATGAACGTTGCATCCTTCTCCCCTCCATTACAATCAATGGCCTTTAAAAACATTGCCCCTTGGGGGCATATTGCAATAACATTAATCAAAGGTTGATTATTTGGTCTCTCCATCCACCAGAGATAATGGACACCCCTGTTTCAGTCCATGTATCTCAGATTGCTTATAACTGTCTATCCACAGATTGTTTTTCTGATGATAACAAAGTGGTGCATACTTTTTCATAACCAGGGCTCTTGTATCCTTTTGGCGCTTCATTGACTGGCTTAATCATTTGTTGCCAATAAGGGGAGCACACCAAATTGAATGCTAGCCCATTTGCATAGATGCAACGAGCTACATGCTCATTGACTACTTCTCTACCTTGGTTATTGAATGCTGCTTCAAGAGGTCCCAAAGTAGGCCTTTTATTAGTCACAACTGCTAATCTAGATGGTATTGGAGGCTTACTTGCAGAGCCTTGCACATGGAACTTTCCCTTAGCATGTCTCCTATCAACAACATCTTGCAAAGATGCATAGAATTAAAGTTTTGCAGGACTCAAATTTGGTCTAGGTTTTCCATCTTCACCATTTGGACTAGAACATATCATCACCCTTGTATTATCCAACCCAGTGAGATGGCCCTTCACCCTAGTGTAAGAGCCATTCTTGATGGTATTGCATTCATTGCATCTCTATTTATATTAACCACCCCCGACAACTTTGCCAACGATTTCCACATACTGCCATAAATGAGATCTTGGATCTTTAGTTGCCCCCTCACTTTGTTGTGATGGTTCCATGCCTATATCATTGCGTATATGAGGAATTTCAAATTGTTGTAAGTAGGAGCATATGTACTACACAGTGAACAAATTGAAAAATCTCACTATCAAACAAAAATGAAAAATCTGACTGCAAACAAAGGAAGCCCAACACTTGTATTAATCCCCTATTACTTATATTAATCTCATTCCAAACTTGCAACTTCCAATGGATTTTACTCTCAAACATCAACAAAGAAGACCTACCATAAATCATTCAACTTCTCAAAACACTTTCAGGTTTCTTTGGAAACTTTTAGAGGTAATGTAGCCAAACTTCTAACCTTTAAAATTTATAAATTATATGCCCTATAAATATTCCTCATAGGAAACTAGGAGCTCTTAAAGATTCACTAATCAAAATTGCAAATAAAATCTACATAAATGATATCAGATAAATCATAAATGATAAAAGTTAAGTCCTATTGAATGTGTTGACAAGAAAAAAAAATAGGGCCCAAATGACACATCAAAACTAGGAACCAGTCATAAAAAAAAGGCAGCCTCCATGCCTCTACCAAAAAATATGGTGCCTAACAATAACTTAGTAATATTTATTATCAAGAGTATTAGTGGTGTGAATTTTAAGTACTTCATGTGCACACAAGCTAGTTTGCTGTCCTAGTTTGACAAGTATTCAACACTGAGGCAAGTAATTACTCCTAATAGTAAATTAGGCAAGTAATTACTCTTAACAATTACCCAGGTGACAATATTAAGTAATTTTTTAATAATAATTACTAAGTAATTAGTAAATTTTTAATTAGTAATTAGTAATTAGTTATATTAGTAATTAATTGGTATTTTTTAAACTACATAGTAAATAATTAAAAATACATTTTATTGAGTAAAATGTATTTTTAATTATTTACTATGTAGTTTAATCTACATAGTAAGGACTAAACTAAATTTAATCTACTACTAAACTAAATTAAATGAAACTAAATACTAAAGTAAATTATTATTTAAACCTAAAATAATAATTATTTAAACTAAAACTAAAATACTAAACTAATTTATTATTTAAACTAAATACTAAACTAAAATAAATACTTAAACTAAATTATTATTTAAACTAAATACTAAACTAAATTATTATTTAAACTAAATACTAAACTAAATTATTATTTAAACTAAAACTAAAACTAAACTTTAAAACTAAAACTAAACTTTAAACCAATTGTTACAAGGGAAAAACTCTTTATGGCCAAGTGTAAACCACAACAGACAGGTATGACTGCATAAATCAACTCAATTCCAACATGTGCTATATAAACTAATGTGCAATACAAGGAAGAAGCCTACCTTGATCCAATCGTTTGATGTCGTTCCACTGTTGAGCACTTTGACCCAAAGCTTGACACCTGCAAGAAGTTCTCAACAAACAAGCGATGGAAGTATATAGTGACAGTATATAAAATGAGTTAGCACATCAGATAGCACAATCCATTAATAAACATTACAAACATGTCCATGGACAATAATCATATATTTTCAATATATCGATAGGATGGGAAAGGAGTATTTCTATTAATAATTAATCAACATAAGTATCAACATTACAGACTTCCGTGTCGACACAATTCAAAACCAAGAAACCAAGTTCCTTCCAACTGGGTCTTCACCACTTCAATCCTCCACCAAAGACAAGCTCATAGCAAAGAGATAATGAGATCCTCTTGACAATAAGGGAAGAACTTGGGTGCTGAACACTGTGTTCAAACTTGAGGGACAAAGGGATGCAGACTCAATATGAAGTAATTTCTCCAGAGTAACTTTGCTCTCAAAGTTGAATGCTTTCTCTCTCTTTTTCCATAGCTCGAAATTGTGCTCTTATAGCCTCTAGAATGCAACTGAAGGGCCGAGTCGAAATATTTCCAGTATATGGAAGGCCAAAGATCAGAGATCATGCGTCGTGACATGGAAACCCGACTTTCTGGCACAAATCCCGATATATGTGAGCTGTAGTGGAGCATCAAGCGTATACGCATCTTGCAAAGCAGTTAGAAAGCGTATATGTGGAAAAATATATAATTTTGGCTCTAGATTTATCAAAAAGGGGGTTGATAAGTCTGCATAGGGAAATGGAAAAAGACCCTCTGTGCAAGATAGCAATGGTGAGGCAAATCTTTCTATAATAGATTCCCCCTAATGTATGAGATCAGAGGAGTATCTGCGATGGCCGAAATACATTATAAATAACCCAGAAGTGGAGTGGTAGAGAACCAGCTAGATGAACTCAATTGCTCATTACATTATGTACTGACTTTGCATACATGGCTACCAAAAATACAATGCAGATTCATGTAGAAAATATACTAACAGGTGTTCATGGCCATGAGTAGGCAAATATAAATGCGGTTACATGCCAATAACTGTCATAGTCATGAACAAGGCCCAGTGAAACCAGTCTCAAAATCAATCTGAAGATATCTGTATACCATGGAGTACAATCTAATCTCCCATGATCGCTGAAGTCAAATAGGTATTGGTCCGATGAAATGAAAGCAACAACTCAGGAAATCTGTGTTTACAAAGTGATGTCTTCAAGTCTTCAATACAATCCACTAATGGTGCAAGTCTACATCATGTGAATAAATGAGTTGAGGTTGAACACACTGAGACATCGTTTGATTACCGGCCATTGAGGTATACCATTAACAAACGCGAGACAACCTACCATTGATGAAAGTAGGTATCAAGGCACCGAGTACATCTCTACAAATGTGAATAAATGAGTTGGTGTCGAACATTTGAGAGATCCATTGATCAAGAGACATTGATGTATTCCCATCTATCAATGGCGAGAGATCCTGCCACTAATGACTGCAAACCTCAAGGTACTCATAAAACTCTAAGTCTCGTATCCAGAATACATGAGCTGAAGTTGATGGAAAGAGACCCATTGAAAGGAGAGCATTAAGGCATATCTCATCAGTTAGCATGAGGAACAAAGTAGGAGCTTCATGATTTGGTGGAGATCAGATGAAGAACATGTTCACGAACCAATGACCCTATGCATCTTTCGTGTGTGTCAAATGAAAGTGGTACACGGAAAAGACCCTCTGAATAACAACCAGTGATGAAAATTGCTAACAAAGGCGAGGAAACCACCAATAAGGATAATGGCATCCAAGACATTGCACGAATCCCAAAGTGTGAATAGATGTCTTACCATCGAACACAAGGGAAACCACCTAGTCAACAACCCATGATGAAATGTCGATTGCTGGGTTCAAGGTGACCTACCAATGATGAAAGTAGGGTCAGGGTGCATCATAAGACCAAAGTATCATGTGATTTTGAGACAAACTGAGGGTATGGTCGACAGGCGAAGTCAAGATTTCTGAGGAGTGGTCGACACAGGTTGATAGGATTCCTTTGAACAAGAGCATGAGACATACGATGGAATCTAACATCATAGACTTAATGATTTGACAATTAGATGCAGGAGGCATCCATAATGTTCTCTATAGTGGCTGGAAGATTAACCGGTCGGTAGAGAAAATTTTATAACGAGATCAACTTCCTAATGCCATGCTAAACCCAAAATTATGATGAGGCAAGGACTCAATAACTCTGTGCTTTGTTCAAAGGCGACACGACTGCTGCCAATTACAATATAGTACTCCCTTCCCGCCCGTCTTTTTTTTGTTTTTTCATAACAAGTGAATGCTATGATATAGAGAAGGGAACGAGTGTCACAAGTAAGAAAAAACTAATTCCAATAGTGGAACGTATCTATGCTCAATGCAAGGAAATGCATGCAAGAGATGGATACTCGGGGTGATGTTCCCTCCAGGGTATAGGGTGTCAAATTGCGAAGGATATAGAAACGACTCTACTTGGTTGGGATGCAAAATCCTTGGGCCATGGTTTATAATGCAAAGAGAGAACTGGCTAAAGGCTCAATACTGCAAGCAAGAGCATGAGATGCAATCACAATTTAACGCCAAAAAATGTCATTTTTTTATATCTTTTAGTATACTTGGTGTGAAAAAGGGGTAAACTTGTGCCAAATAGACGTCTTTTCAAATCCAATTTACGAGTGTGAAGAAGACAAGTTCACTCGACGATCTTTTCCATTTTTGATAGCGAGTTAGAAAAGAGCTTAACTAAGACTCATGATCTTTCAAATCCAATTTTAATGAGTGTGAAAGGGACAAATCACTCGGCAATCTTTTCAATTTTTAGTAACGAGTCGGAAAGAGCTTAACTAAGACTCGTGTTTTTTGTCTAATCAACATGTAAAGGGGGAGGCCAAGGTTCCTGACCCGACCTTCTGCTGAAAGTCAGAATTCCGTGGATCACTGACAAAAGCTTGGGAAAGCCCAAAGCTCTCCAAGTCAAGGAGGAGAAAGTGCTAACGGAGTACATAGTCTTTGTTATGGTTCAAATAATGTCTCTTAGTGGAACAAACATAAGCGAGGGTATGGGATGTCCTGTCAGGTCGTCCCAGTCGAAGGGGACCTCGTCAGAGTTCGGAGAGAGAGTATTCAGAGGAAGAATGAATCTCTCTTGTTCATAAGGGGGAAGACTTGGAATGTTGATGATGTGACTGGAGGCCAATCAGCCACTTTAGCCCGTTTGCATGCATATTGGTCGTTTGACTTTTTAGTATGCTCTTTGATTACTAGTTGACCCTAGGACTCTGGTTTTTGGTAATAGAATTAGTTATAAGGGCCCTCGTAGGCTTAACAACCAATTGTTCAGACCCCCCTGGAGAGGTAATCCTCCATAAAGGCTGTTTGTTTTTCGACCCCTATCTGACTCAAGATACAAGCAGAATAACCCTTGCAAGTAACCTATGAGAAACCTAAGTCAAACAACTAATAAACCATTGTATAACCGATGCATAGGCGAGCAATCGTAAGTCTGGATCACCGTATGGGTAGGGTAGCAAAGCCCAAAACCTTGAACGCGCCGCCTCTCATAGAGGTACGGGCACTAGCAAGATCCCCAAATACGAATAAATCCACAAAAATATCTCTGACGGTAGGTGAGTATCCAGGGGTTATCCCTTCAACTAACTTCACACGACCTCGTGATTAATTCTGGTGTGAGCGAAGCCTCCTGATATTACCAATTATACAATGGATTTTTCAACTCCCTGTCTCAGACACATAAGTTGATTTAATTTCCTTGGAGAAGTTTACTCACAAAATCCTATTCCAAGGCACTAAATCCTAGGCTAGTTTGTGCACCTTAAAAAATAAAATCGTGACTAATCAATTTTAGTTTAAAGCATAAATTTTATTGGCTGTGATTACTCAAAGAGGTATGGAAACGAAACTCATGGTGTTATGACTTTGCATGAAAATAAAAATAGATATAATGCAAAGCCTAACTTTAACTTTCCAGTGAATGATATGCTAAATAAAAATAGTGCAATCTTCAATTTTAACTCTGCAACTCAGAAGTAAAATGCAATCTTTTGCTAAATGTACTAAGCTAATGATAAAGGTTCCAAAACAAAAAATACCAACCAATGCGAAATACCTATTTTTTTTGTATTTTCAATGTATTAAAAAGAAAATGCATGGACTGATAATTGACTTGATATATAACTTCTACTGTGTATACAAAAAATCACTCAAGCAGAATACCAAGTAGCTAAGCAGACAACCCATCTACCAAGGAAAAATAAAAAATGGAAAACAAAGAGAAAGATGCCACCCAAAAATTCAACTCCAAAAAAGGTTTCCTGTCATCCCAGATAATCTCAACAGGTACCACAGAGACCTAAGAAGGCTCGGTGATCCTCAAAACCTACCCAACAGTCACTAAACCAAGCAAACAAGCAAGGGGGAAGTGGTATACACTCCTGTTCAAGAGAAAATGACGTATATATGCCTCTTGTAGTGGGACAACAAGCGTATACACACGCCTGTTAGGGAAAAAAGGGAATATATCTTTTAAAACAAGGCTAGGCAAGTTCAAATGGCTGAAAACTCAGACCCAGAGTGAACAGACTCTGTCCAACTGTGATACGACAAGAAATACAAAGGAAAACGAGCAATGTAAGAAGGAAAAATACTTCAACCCTTAGAAGGAAGATCTCTCCCCAATGGAGTCGTCAATTCTATTACAAGGGAAAAACTCTCCATGGCCAAGGGTAAACCACAACAGACAGGTATGACTACAGAAATCAACTCAATTCCAACATGTGATATATAAACTAATGTGCAATACGAGGAATAAGCCTACCTCGATCCAATTGTTTGATATCGTTCCACCGTTGAACACTTTGACCCAAAGCTTGACACCTGCAAGAAGTTCTCAACAAACAAGCGATGCAAGTATATAGTGACAGTATATAAAATGAGTTAGCACATCAGATAGCA
>SNQJ01S0135346.1:0-10619 GCA_010110895.2 Picea sitchensis
TGTTTCTGCCTCCATTCATGAATATGATTGGAAATATGAGTCAAGGTGGATATGCCTAAGCGAGGTTAAAATCTCATTACCGGACTCATACTAAATGGAAAATTGGAAATGAGTCAGAAATTCCATAGAAAGAGAATTAACGTTGACAAAGTAGTTTATCAACAACTCGATATACCATTTTTTCACCGAACCTGTGAGTGTTCTCTAGAAAAGTATTAATTGAATCAAATCATCCATCAAGAAGTTATAATAACACTAAATATGGAAGGTCATTACATGGTTGTTAGGATCTTCTCTGGGTTTCTCGTTTGTTGTGAAAACACTACAACCCTACATTTTCCTTTATTTGGATCTTCTTTAGAAAATGGATCCCATCATTTTTATGTTTGAAAGAGATTTTTGAACTCTCTTTGCCTCAAGTCTCTTAGAGAAATCCTATTCACCCTAAGAAAGAACCTACAAAAGAAAGTACTTGAAAATTATCATTTTTGAGCAAGTTATAAGAAATCGACAAAGTTAGTTTTAACTCCTATGATGTGAATCAGAGGAGTTACACTTAAGTCCTTCGATTCAGATTAGAGGATTTCCTCTATTTTCCGCCGATACACTTTCTTATCGGGCAACTTGAAACTAACTCTTTCGATGTGAATCATAGGAGCTTGTTCCAACTCCTCTAATTCACATCGGAGGAGTTTCCTCCAAGTTCTTCGATGTAGTTGGAAGGCTTGAAAGGAATTTATCTGATGCACATTGAATGACTTCTCACTAAGTCCTTCGATGTTCATTGAAGAACTTTCCTTCAAGTCCTCCAACCTCAACCACCCTACCAAATGTGCATTTAATGAAAAAGGCTCATTGATATATATATATGAAAAACAATCGGGGTCTCATTATCTTTCCAAGAATATAAGAGGAGTTTCTTTAGGCTTAGAGCACGCCAAGTCATCGCATCCAGGTTCATGTCTTATCACCATCCTCCACGTGGCATTACTTCGAAAGGTACGTATGAGCATCTTTATTTATCTTGCTAGGGTTAGGGTTTCCTTCTTGATTATTTTTTACACATTTTTTTTTCTTTTTCTTTGTCATGTTGATCCATCATTTATCCTAATGCCCTATCCTTAGCCCTCCTTCTCACATCTTGGCAGAACTTTCACGACCCCTATTTCCTTTCCCTTCCCTTAATATTTTAAGCCACCCCTTTGGAGAACCCTAAAGGAAATAAAATATTCATGGAAACCCATGTCTGACTATCTCCGCTAAGCACAAAGATTGAATATGCCATACACCCTTCGTCAAATCCCCAAGTACAACTAGACCATGATTGCTTCCAAGAGGATTCATCAAAAATGTTTCAAGTAAGTCCTTTGATGCGATGGGAGGAATTCCAAGAAACTCTTATGACCTTATGACCATCACTTGTGCCACTTAATAATAACTCCTCCGATCATATCGGAGGAGTTCTCATTAACTTGTTTGATATCATCAGAGGAGTTTGAAATACCTATTTCGATCATCATCCTACTCAGAAGTGCACAAGTTAACTCCTCCGATGTGTTATTGGAGCAGTTAGAGTTATCTCCTCCGATTCACATTGGAGGATGTTACTAACTCAGTCGATCAGAACCTTTTCAAGAAACTTCACTTGTGTATCTGATTTTCATCAAAGGAGTTTTTACTAACTACGCCGACTGGAACTAATGCACCTTGAAATACTTAACATGAACTCCTCTAATTTGCATTGGAGGAGTTAATCTCTAGACCTACGAGTTTTCTTTTTAAGCTCAGTTCCCACCCTTTTCTCCCCAACTTTTTACTAAACTTATCAAGCATGTCTACCATCACTTTGACATCCTCAGATGATATCCCTCTTTCTAGTGATGGCACCAATGATGCCTCTGGTATTTTAAACTCGTTAGTTGCATTGAATTGTATGTTATATCCTGATATGTGCACTAAACTCGATTGTTTTGGTAGGTTCAAGCATGTCTCCTTGAAAGAAAACCCCAAGTAGAATATCTGGAGCCGAGGCCTCTAGTAGTGAACAAAAAGTAGAAGGTGAGCTATAAATCCTTGGAGACACGTATGATGATACATTAGGATTGATGGAGAAGGATGGAAAAACATTGAAATGGGGAGAAATATATTATATGTTCAGAAAATATAATTTCTCCACCAAAGCTGAAGATCCAGAAGAGCTTCAAGTGTTCAAGAATATCAGAAAATGTGGTATCCTCAGAATAGCATCACACCCAGAAGTGTTCCCCTGCACATATGCCATCACATGGATTCCAAAGAACATTGACATAAGAAGTAGAGATGTCTACAACAAAAGGAAAGAACACATAGCTTAATTTATACCCAAGTTTTTGGCCAAGTGCTATCATATTGAAAAAGGGATCAAAAGGTGGATAGTAAACTTCTCAGTGAATTCGAGTACACACCTAAGGACATGTTCCCCAAGTGGTGTAGAGAAGATAAGAAATTGAATTACAGACCTAAAATTGGATACCCCATGAGTGCCTTGAAAACACCCTACCAGTACTTGGTAGCCATGTTGTGTAGATTGTATGGGGAATTTGACGCATCAAAATTATCCTATCATATATACCTCTAATATAATACTGCACAAATGTAGGTACAACATTCAATTGGGATGACATACTATCTGAGAACCTCAATGTAGCTATCTCTATGGTGAAGCAATCCCAACTCAGAACGTTCTCGAGCTTCCATATTTCCTTGTACCTCCTGGACATCATGTGCACAACTCACAAGTACCCTTATATGGGGTGGAGTTGGCTACCATCTGACCCTGCGATCCATATATACTGTGAAATGATTTGGGAACACGAATATCATATGCATTATCAAAGGATATGCAAGACATTTATGGATCCATTATACGAGTTCATCTTCTGCACCTGTCCTCCATGCATGACTAACAAAGCAATGGAAGTTATAAGGAGAATCATGGTTTTGTTCCTCATGGAGAACGATACTTATATAAGAATATATGGTGTAATGATACCACCCCATTTTCTTCCCCGGTTCGTGCCCGACAAACTTGTGCTCCAAGAAATGATGTATCAAACCATCATACATGGAGTTGGGGGGATGTTATACCAGATAAAGAAATAAATTTTTCCTCCAATTCCTTTGTATGTGGGCAATTATTTCTTTGAAAACACTAATAAAAAACAAGAAACATTAAACACCCTCCTTTCCTATCACTTCAGGTAAGAGAGATATAAGAGACATGATCCCAAAAACACTCTTAGAGAGCATTTCAACAAGATCGGACTAACTTTGGAGTATACTACAGATATTTAGGAGGAGGAAGAAGTACACCATAAGTCCCAGACGTATGATGATGTCATATTCAACACATGTGGCCAACCAAGAGGAAGGATTGTGGATGAAGAAAAAGAGAGAGAATAAGCCAAGAAGAAGGTAGAGAAAGAAGAAGCTAAGTGATATTCCCCCATTATCATCTCAACAAAATCAGTATATGAAAAAGAAGAAGAAGAAGTACCAATTGATAAAAATAGGAGAGACAAAGAAAAAGTTTTAAAAAAGAAAAAAAATGCATCAAAGAAGAAGAAAAAGATTGAGAATGACAAGGCCAAAGCTATGGCTGAAGTAGAGGAAAAATCCACAGCAGAGAGAGAGGCCAAACAAAAGGAACAAGAAGCAAAGGAAATAACAACAAAAGAAACAATAGAACAAGAGGAAAAGGAAGCTGAAGAGTAAACTGACAAAGCTACTGAAGAGGAGAGAAAACAAAAAGACACATAAGACAGAGGGGGGGACACACATCCCATGGAAATGGACATTCCAAAAATGTCTACTGTTGGTGTAGAAACAGATCTATGAGGCCACGACTTTGGAATTGGGCTATGGGAACCATTTCAGCCAAGCGAAGTACTGAACCTAAGGAGCTTCACCTATAACAACAAGACATGTAGGATTTTTCAAGAGAAGGTGAAGAAAGTGTCGGTAACATAAGGATCATTGATCTCGGTTGTCACTCATGTTCCTGTAATGGGAGATGTTAGAGAAGATCCTGTAGAAAAAACTATGGTAGGATCCACGTTTATGAACACCAATGTAGACAACATACGAATATTGTTCCAAAAAAATAAAGAGAAAGAGGTAAGGATCAAAGAGATGGAAGAAAAACTTTAGTAGATCAAGATTGATGAAAGAAGACTTCAAAGCTTCAAAATCAGTGTTGAGAAAGTCAGGAACGAATTGGAAGGAGCCATCATTGACATGTATGCTCACCTACACCCCTTCCAAAATGTAGTTGCAATAATCATTGATCCAAACAACTACATACAAGAGTAGTTGGTACAGTATAACATCATTTGTGAAGTCATAACCGACATAGACATATGGATAGAGGAAAATACATACGCACCACTTGAGTTATATCGACAGTCAAAGACAAAAAGGAAGACAAATTTGTATGCATTGGATCATTGCCAACAGGTAGGAAAAGAATTTGATAAGGAATTCACCATATCTATGGAGGTATGCTCGAGGATCCATAAAGAAACACAAGAATTGATCAAAAGCATTCTATTTCCAAAGATAGATGAACTCGGGAAGAACTTGGTGTCATAAAAATTAGTACACAAAGTGCACAACATAACGAATCAAAGAAGGGTAGTAGTTGAAGTTGCCACCACCGTCTCCACAGACCTCATAGATCAACACCTATTACAACGAGTTAAGCTACATACCATGATAAAAGCCTTCATGACAACACTAGCTAAAGACATGAATACTCTAGAAGATAGTGTTGCTCTAAATAGTGCAACGTTGGAGCAGTTGACTTACATAAGGATTGAATCCCTATATGACTAGCTAGAAGTTTGGAAAACATATCTCAGGAACAAAAATCCATGAAGAAAGGCACAATACCTGCCTTTTGTTTTGTATTTTTCTTAACAAACCTCAATTTTGTCTTATTAGTACACTTGTCACTAGGAATAAGAAGTTGAACCATTTTTTGTAACCACTTCTTCTAGAAGAAGACGAAGAGTCATGTAGGAGTTACTAAAATTTGTATACAGAGGCATAGAATCTAGTATGAAGATGGATTTTGACTCTTCAAACATTGTCTATTTTTGAACTATTTCAGGAACACAATGCCAACTAAAATTGAAGACTTGTTTTGGAGATTTCATGTATTATTGTTGAAACTACTAATAAGGAGAAGCCCTCAGGGCCATATTTTGAAGAAGGAATTCTTTTGTGTGTGGAGCAAATCTAAGAGGTGAATTATTTTAAGTCAAGATGCATGTTGTTCAGATGGACTGTAAGAATGCTAGTTTATTTGTGTATTAATTCTTATGTGATCTGTGATATTCTACAGTTTTAAGTGTTTCTTAAAATATTTTTTATGCCTCGAGCTTGCTGAGTTTTTAATGTGTGCATTGTTGTAATCTAGACTAATCTGGTTATATGTATGTGTACGCGCTTGTTTCTAATTACGCTCTTCTATTCCAGCTACTTGTGTATGATTTTATACAGTATTCGGTTCCATTTTCCACTCATCGGTTACTTTAGTTTGCTCCTAGCTAGGATAGGTTAAGTAGATTAGTAATAGATGATCTTGCATTTCATACACAGTCTTCATCTACATATTTTCATTACATATCCACTCATCATCCACCCTCATTGAAAAACCGGTCCGTAACCGACCAAAACCCTAAAAATAGTAACAATGGTAGCCGATCCAAATTCTGGATGGGACTCCTAACCCAAATAATGCATAGTCTAGTTGGGACCACGTACCGAGGAGTACCCCTTACTATTGTTCGACGAATTTAGACCCATCAACAAAATTGGCACTAGAAGGAGGGCCATTTTTATGGCTTATATAAACAATTTATAAAAGAAAAATTAGTCTTTAAGAAATAATCCCACTCCTTCCCTATTTCCTCAAGTTGAAATTGAACAAGAAGTTACCTACGAAGACTCAAGACCTAATTTTGGAGTGCCTCTAGCAGCCCGAAAGCTCACTATGAGACTTGGTTTCTTATACCGCAAGAAGAGATTTCCGAAACCCGTAGGATATACGTGCTTACGCAAAACTGCTTGGCAAGTTACCAACGACATCTGAGCTTCCTAAGAGGAAAACAACCCATGTAGAAAGGCCTAAGACAGATCCTGATTTTTACGTAGACTCCATAGACGACCTCATCGAAACTTCTCTGCAATAAGTTCCAGGACCCTTAAGTCGTGCTGCACATTTCCTTGTTGAACCTGAAATGAAATTTAAAGGCGAACAACCAGAAAATACTTTAGAACAACTAATGGGGGAAAACAAAAACCATAGGGAAGTTATACCTCGTTGGAGAGCCAAAGTTGCTCTGAATTTGGCTGGAAAACTACATGAAATTCCAAGAGAATTTGATATAGATAAATCCGGGTCCCCAAAGGACCATTGAAATAATTTCTTCCTAGCCACTCACTTACTAAATGTCCAACATGGAGACTTGGTTTGTAGGCATTTTCTGTATACCTTTTCAGGTAAAGAATCTACTTGGTATTTCATCCTACCACCCGGTTCTATAATTGAGTGGGATGATTTTGAAAGGTTGTTTATCAGGAAATTTGGGGAAAGGAAAACAACTGCATCCCTACACAAAGAGTTAGGGACCATCAATATGGACAAGAAAGAGAAGGTAAAATATTTAAACCAAAGGTTTCTCAATTTATTAATTAAGTTTCTGCATTATGTAGCTCCAGTGAAATCCTCATAAATTGAATATTATACAACAACGTTAACTCCTTCCATAGGAATATTTGCAAAAAGGGATAACAAAAACACTTTGGCACTTAACTTTGATGAAGCTGAAACAATAGAAAAAGAAACATCTTCCTATGAGCACCACCCGTATATTGAGGAAACCAAAATGACTGGGAAGAGACCCTTGCTATTAAATAAACCACCCAAAAAAGAACCAAAGGTTATCGATAATGTAGTTAAATTAGGAAAGAAATTTTCTAATAAAGTAGTATATATTAAAATAAATGTCAACAAAGGATCATCAAGACCTCTAACGTTTTGATCATTCTTTAAGAGACAAGATAGTTCACCAAAACCACCCGAACCACCCCACATGGATTTTAACTTAGATAGCTTCAACAACTTTTTTCTCTTATCAGCAACAAAACCACCTAGAACAAACTTTCCCTCAATGGGTCAACTGCATGACCTTGGTGATAAATCATTTGTTAGACCAGAAAATATTAAACAATGAAATCCCCATACAATATTGCACTGATACTACTGATGATATTCCCCTAGAATCTTCCATGCCTTTTTGGGACTAGTGTCCGAAATCAGATGATGAGCAGATTGAAGAATTATTTATCGAAGATACACCATTTGTCAAGGTTGTTGCACAAATAAATTATATTTTGTGTAACAAAGGTCCAGTTCCTAACAACCCTTTCCTTAATGAATACCAAATTCCTCTCAGGAAAATCACTCCTCCTCCTGATCCTCCAAAACCAAATGGCACAACTCAAGGTAAAATCAACAACAAAAAAATCAAATCCGCCCCACCCAAAATAGATAAACCTAGTACATATTCCTCGGTTGGGAATAACACCAAGCTTAACACGATACCAAATAACAACAAAACTTGTGAGCTGAAACTTAAAAAAACAATGAACGACTCCAATACATGTGCCCTTGACTACAATGTGGTAGAAGACATGAAGAAAACGAAAGAAAATATTTCCATGTTCAATATTTTTTCGTTACCACAATACTGTGAGCTCTTGCATGATGCTTTTAGTCCCGATGACACTCATAAAAAGATGATTGTTTTTAACGAAAACATACTTTCAGAAAAGGATGCACAAGAGATACACAAGGTAGAAATAACAGTAGCTATAAATGCATCCAGTATAGGTGCTTTCTCAAAATATTAGGTACCACCTTTTCTGCTCACTTATAAAAAAATTAATTTCAATGTGCACAACTCTCTAGCAGATTCAAGAGCATCGTCTAACATAATTCCCTTTTTTGTATGCTAAAAAATAAATGATGTTCCACAAACAAAAAGAACCAAAATCATACAGCTAGATAGGACATACATTAAGGTAAAAGGTGAACTCAAGGATGTCTTAATCAGATTATCATTTGATCCTAGGGTGCACCAAACGATAAATATCATCATTGTCGATATACTAGAGAGTTATGGGTTTTTGTTAAGAATAGATTGGTTGGAAAACCTTCAAGGTTACTTCTCCACCGATTAGTCTCAATTGTGGCTTCCTTACAAAGGTAAAGAGAATCAAATATGTGTAAATAGTGAAGCACACATGAAGCACATAGTGACAGAATTGGAAGGTAAGAATGAACCCATAATATTTTCCCATTCCATCTTGGGTATTTAATTATTTTAGACTAATTATGGATGTTACGAGACATAGACATTTGAAGTACCATCAGAATTACAATCTTATCTACGTCCACAAATCCATAATAGCACTTGGACAATATTAACCAACCTAGGATTTAGTTCAACTAACAAAACCAAAATTTCTGATATGTGGACCATGTTCTTTGATGGCTCCAAGACACAAGATGGAGATGGAGTAGGATGTGTCCTACTTGATCCTAGGAAAGGAAAAATGCTCATATCATGTCACCTAGAGTTTGAATGCACCAACAACACTACAAAATATGAATCTTTAGTTCAAGGTCTTAAAAAGGCCATCAATCTCAAGGTGAAATATCTTAAGGTGTTTGGTGACTTCGAAATCATTGTATGATAGGTAAGAAAAAAAATCCACTACTTGTATTTTCATCTAAAGGCATATCAACAAGAGGTATGGAATTTTATTTACTCATTCGATGCATTTAATATTACTTCTTTTCCTCGTGATCAAAATATAAATGCAGATATATTGGCCAATGCAACATCTAGATTAATGCCTCCTGATGATGGTTTTTCTGTCGAAATGATGTTCAGGCCTTACATACAAGAAAAAATAAAAAAATTGGAGAGTATTTGATAGTGATGCATAGATTATCAATTTCCTCACTAGTTTAGACACTTTCCAAGATGCAGTGATAGACGATGAGACACATCAACAAGAGTTACGAACCTATCGGGAGGAGGAAAACAAGGTAAAAACCAATTGTGTCTCGAAGAACATTTTAACTCTTGAGAAACTGTTCAATGTACAATCAAAGTTTAGGAGGCCATCCAACCTAAAGACCAACAATTATACTATGATGCACTTCTTGTTCAATCTTGGAACCTCTGAACAACCCAAATATGTCAATCTGGGCACCTGCTGTTTAAACACGAAAAAACATGCATTCACATAAATGTTTAAGAAGTATCAAGATGTTTTTGCTTGGAATTATGAGGATTTGAAAACATATGATAGTATAATAATACAACATGTGATACCTATTAAAGAGGGTATCATTCCATTTCAGTAGAAGCTCATAAATATACATCCGACTCTCGAGCCTCTCATACAAAAATAATTAAAGAAGATATTGGACACCCGAATCATCTTTAAAGTTCGACATTCAACGTGGGTTTCTAATATGGAGCCCACAAGGAAAAATTAAGAAGAAATAAGGATTTGTATAGATTTCCATAATCTAAATTGTGCTTCCGACAAGGACAACTACCCCATTTCCCCGATGGAAAAAATCCTTTAATTCATTTAAGGATTTGAGCTATTTTCTCTATTAGATGGATTTTCAAGATATAATCAGGTTCTTGTAGTAGAACTTGACCAACTAAAAACCACATTTCAGACCAAGTGGGGAACTTATTCTTATAGAATAATGCCCTTCATCTTGATGAATGTAGGAGCCACGTTTCAAAGGGAAATGAATATCTCTTTTAAAGGATTAATCGGCCAAATTGTGGTGGTCAACCTTGATGATGTTATTGTCTATTCAAAGAAAAGGGACTATCATCTAAAGCATCTGAAAAATATTTTTGAACGATGTAGGAAGTATGGGACCTATTTAAATCCAAAGAAAATAGTCTTTGTTGTTTTAGAGGGAATATTGGGACATATGATCTCAAAATATGGAATTTCGATGGATCCAAAAAGGACAATATTCATTCTAAAAATTCCCCCACCATATAGAAAAAAATCAATGTAATCATTCTTTGGAAAAATCAATTTTATAAGAATATTTGTCCTAGATTTTGTTGAAATTATGAAGCCTCTTAAAAGAATGATAAAAAAGGACGTTTAGTTTAAATGGACACCAATGGAGAAGGAATCATTTGAAAATATCAAATTTGTTGCACCATATCTACATAGTCCATATTTCACCAAAGATTTCTTGCTATATATGTTTGCATATGATTACTCCCTAGCAGCAGTGCTCATGCAGAAAGATGAACAAGGATATGAGTATTCTATCGTGTTCATGAGAACTGGGTTACAAGGTGTTGAACTGAACTATCCCCCAATGGATAAGAAATATTTTTTTGTCCATAAAGCCATCAAACAATTCAGACCTTATAAACTAAAAAAATCATACAAAAGTCATCATCCCTCACCGAGAGGTCAAGTCACTATTCATTCAAAGAGAATTGGGAGAACGACGA
>SNQJ01S0135346.1:11851-25598 GCA_010110895.2 Picea sitchensis
GAGAAAGAATTCCAAGTTGGAGACTTAGTTCTCAAATGGGACAAGCCACAAAAAGATAAAGGGAAACATTCAAAGTTCCAACAACTTTGGCTTGGTCCTTATGTCATCAAAGAAAAAATTGTCCAAGGTACCTTTCACTTACAAAACCTTCAAGGGGAAGTTGATTCCCTCCCTGTTAATGGGAAAACCTTCGAACATTACATGACCAAGTCATTGAGGCTGCTTTCATTTGTACATAAATAATTTTTTTCCTGTTTTTGGTTTTGCTGCATTTTTGGTTTTTTATTTTTCCTGTTTGTTTCCTAGTATGTTTTGATTAGATTTTTTTTTTATACTTCTTGAGAGTTTTCCTCCCGATTTTGAGTTCCCTATAACTTATTCCTAGTCATATATTTAATTAGTAGCACATATGGTGTAAAAATCCTAATATCTATGTGATATGGTGTTCAATCCATGTATCTCCCCAACAATACAAACCCCATTATGTACTATCTCAAGTCAGATCCAGTGCAAGAACATAGCTCATCAATACATAAAAATAGTGGAAAGAAACAGAGAACCAAGAGGCTCAACTTAAGAACATATTTCCATAGTATGTGAACTAAAATGAAAATTATTTAGAAGGGGTATTCATTGTATGTCGAGAATCATAACTTAGGAAGTTAGCTCATCTATAATCAAGTTAGTATATCTCACCATCAAAATTGATGTCCCTGGTGCCTTTAAAGTTTAACTGGAATCCCACCATCCACCTCTCTCACTAAATAAAAGAGAATCAAATCTTATAAAAGGTAAAGGCTTGGGGAAAGGATTTCCATATCACATAGGACATGCAAGTATCTCTGTCGGGGCTATGGATTCTTGCTGGCAGTGGAGCAAGGCTTGTGACACTGGGGTGACTCTGTCGGGGCTATGGATGCTCACTAGAAGGAAAGAAAAACCCGATAAATGCACTATAAATTTATTCTCAACGTTCTTGACATTTCGTTCCTGTCATACTTCCTACACCCCCTCCTCTAGTCATTTATCATATGAATTAAAAAAAATCAATTTGAAAGCAATCTGGTCAAAGGAAAAGTATCGCCCCTCTTTGTGACATCCTAGTTTCTTCAATATCAAATCTATGGGACCTATATTTTCTCTCTTATGATTTTTGATAATGGGTGCGTCCCCTCCCAAAATATGTGTAGACATCATCTTACAGAGATTCAAGGATTCGCCCAGTGTGTCGCCATTTGTTGTGACATGCACTATAACCATCCATTTTCTTTTATTTGCATCTCCTTTATAAAATGGAGCCCCTCATTTTTATGTTTGAAATATATTTTTTACCTCTCTTTTCCTTAAGTCTCTTAGAGAAATTCTTTTCACCCTAAGAAAGCAGATGCAAAAGAAATTACTTGAAAATTCTATTTTTTGAGGAAGTTATATGAAATCGACAAAGTTAGTTCTAACTCCTCCAATGCGAGTCAGAGAAGTTACATTTAACTCCTCTGGTTCACATCTGAAGAGTTTCCTCCAAGTTCATTGATGTAATAGGAATGCTTGAATGGGAATTTATTCGATGCACATTGGAGGACTTCTCACTAAGTCCTCTGATGTTCATCAAAGAACTTTCCTTCAAGTCCTCAAACCTCAACCACCCTACCAATCGTGCATTTAATGAAAAATGATCATTGATATATATATATATATATGACAAACAATCAGGGTCTCATTGACTTGCCAAGAATATGAGAGGAGTTTCCTTTACACTTAGAGCACGCCAAGTCATCACATCCATCTTCATGTCTTAACACCATCCTCCATGTGGCATTACTTTGACAGGTACATACATGCATCTTTATTTAGCTTGATAGGGTTAGGGTTTCCTTCTTGATTATTTTTTATAATTCTTTTTTTTCCTTTTATTTGTCACATCGATCCCTCATTTCTCCCACAACCCCTCTCACCTTGCCCTTTCCTTAATGTTTTAAGCCACCCCTTTGGATAACCCTGAAGGAAATAAAAGATTCATGGAAACCCCTATCCAACTATCTCCGCTAAGCACAAATCTTGAGTACTCCATCCACCCACCATAAAATCTCCAAGTACAAACTAGACCATGATTGGTTCCAAGAGGATTCATTGAAAATGTTTCAAGTAACTCCTTTGATGTGATCGAAGGAATTCCAAGAAACTCCTATGACCTTACAACCATCACTCATGCCACTTAATAATAACTCCTTCGATCATATCAGAGGAGTTCCCATTAACTCCTTTGATATGATCGGAGGAGTTTCAACTACATATTTAGATCATCATCCTACTCAAAAGTGCACAAGTTAACTCCTACAATGTGTTATCGAAGAAGTTAGATTTAACTCCTCCTATTCACATCGGAGGAGTTGTTACTAACTCGGTCGATCGAAACCTTTTCAAGCAACTTCACCTATGTATCAGAGAATTTAAGGTTAACTCCTCTGATTTTCATAGGATGAGTTGTTATCAACTACTTCGAATGAAAATAATGCACCTACGAATACTTAGCATGAACTCCTTAGATTTTTATTGGATGAGTTAATCTATAGACCTACGATTTTGCATTTTAAGCTCAGTTCCCACCCTTTTCTCCCCATATTTTCACTAAAGTTCTCAAGCATGTCTACCATCACTTTGACATCCTCAGATGGTATCCCTCTTTCCAGTGATGGTCCCAATGGTTCCTCTGGTATTTTAAACTTGTTAGTTTCATTGAATTGTATGTTATATCTTGATATGTGCACTAAACTCATTTTTTAGGCAGGTTCAAGCATGTCTCCTTGAAAGAAAATTGCAATAAAAGTATCCAGAGACAAAGCCTCTAGTAGTGGACAAAAATAAAAAGGTGAGAGAAAAATCCTTGGAGCCATGTATGATGATACATTAGGATTTTTGGAGAAGGACAGAGAAACATTGAAATGGGGAGATATATATTATATGTTCAAAAAATCTAATTTGTCCACCGAAGTTGAAGATCCAAAAGAGCTTCAAGTGTTCAAGAATATCATGAAATCCGGTATTTTCAGAGTAGGAGCACACCCAATAGTGTTCCCTTGTGTATATTCCATCACATGGATTCTTAAGAACACTAATGTAAGTAGTAGATACGTCTGCAACAGAAGGGAATAAACCATAGCTTAATTTAGACCAGAGTTTTTGGCCAAGTGATATGATATTGAAGAAGGGATAAAAAGTTTGAATAGTAAACTTCTCAGTGAATTCCAGTACACACCTAAGGACCTGTTCCCTAAGTGTTATAGAGAAGATAATAAATTTAAGTATAGACCTAAAATTGGATAACCCATGAGTTCCTTGTAAATACTATACCAATACTTGGTATCCATTCTATGCATATTGTATGGGGAATCTGACGCATCACAATTCTCCCTATCCTATATACCTCTAATATAGTACTGTGCATATGTAGGGAGATCGTTCAATTGGGATGACATCCTATTTGAGAATCTCACTACAACTATCTCTGTGGTGAAGCAATCCCAACCCAAAACATTCCCAAGATTCCATACATCCTTGTACCTCCTGGAAATCATGTACACAACTTACAATTACCCTGATATGGGGTGGAGTTGGCTATTATATGACCTTGCGATCCATATATATTGTAAAATGGTTTGGGAAAAAAAATATCGTATGGAGTATCGAAGGATATGTAGTGTCAGTCAGACTCTTCCCCTTCTGACAATTCTGGTTGTCCAGTTGTCCCCTAAGAACACATCACCCCCATCATATTGTTCATATTCACAGAAACATTGTTTATGTGGTGTCATGTGATAGGATGCTCCTAATTAATTGATCAACTAAACATATTGATCAGATCGTGTACTGATCGATGCCAGATACACATCACATCCCTTTTCTGAGGTTGTATTTGTCTCAGTCGACTTCTTCTCATCAGATCCAACACTACCTTTTGTTTCCTTAGACTTACAGTCCTTTTTATAATGTCAATATTTACCGTATTTCTGACATCTTCACACCGACTAAACCAAGAATTTAGATCTACTCTTCGACTTAAAATTTCTATCGGAGAACCTACCTTTATCTTTGTCTACCAATCAACCTCTCACTACTAGAGCATCTTTGGTCGATCCTTCCATATTCTTTCTTCTCATTTCTTCAGAGATGCAACCACATCCTCTAGTGCTAGTGTGTTTTTATTAATCCCAATATCCAAGACTAAGTTATCCCAGGAGTCTGGAAAAGAACATAATAGGATGATACATGTCTCCTCATCAATTATATTTATATCCACAGATGATAACTAGATTAACACAGCGTTAAATGAATTTAAATGCTTGGTCACTGAACTTCCATCAATCATCCTCATAAGATATATTTTCTTTCTGAGAAACAACTTATTTACCATAGATTTCGACTGGTATAAGATTCCCATCTTGTCCCACAGTTTCTTGGACGAATCTTCACCCGAGAAATTCAGTAGCACTGAATTTGCAAGACAAAGATGAATCATACTTCTTTCTTTTATTTCGAGTATTTATCATTATTCCATCGACATGCCTTTCATTTGGGTACCTAGACAGACCTCTTCCCATTGTTCTTGATCCACAAGAAGATATTCCATTTTACTCTTCCAAAGCTCAAAATTATGGCCATTGAATATTTCTATCTCTATTCTTGAACTTCTCACCATTATTTACCACGATCTTTAAGACAATTGATGACTTACGACTCTTACTGTACCTAGGGTTTAGTTCTCATATTCAATATTTTCATATAAAGATCTGATATACTCGCCAAAGAATTACACCACTCTGATAACTCACTTGTCAGGAAAACCTAAGCTCTAATACCAAATGTCAAGAAATGAAGGACACTTCCACACTAATTCTAGCAGAGGAGACAAAGAGTTTAATCAAGAACGCAAATGAAACAAAAAATCACATAGTACATCGAGTTTTTACCCTGGAAACCTTTAAACAGAGAAACCAACATTCCTTTGAGCCTTCTGCTCTCTTTTTTTCTTCTTCATTTAGAAAAAAAGGTTACATGTCTAACTTTGGTCCACACTTAAGACATAATTGACATCATACCCTCTTTCAAAAGAAATAACAAACCTGTATCCCCTTCATCTTACATATGCATGACCAACAACCTACACTTACACATACATTGACTTGCAAAAGTGCATTCTATGATCACCTTACAACAACAACGTTTACAACCTTACAATAAACTCTTTATAGGATTTACAATAGGAAAACCCCTAAATATTGGCACCCAAAAATGGTTACATATCTATGCATATCATTAGCTACAAAGCTCAGGATTTTGTTACAGTCGACTCTAAGTCGGATTTACCAATCGACCTCCATTCAGTCTCTAGTCAGTCATCTCACGTTCGAACTTTGACCTCTTATCGGTTGACTTGTCATTGATATCTTCGAATTCAACTTTACCTAGTCGATTCCCTCAGCCTTTGAATTATTTTTTATCTACCTTGACCTAAACCTACTTTCGATCCACCTCGACTTCAACTGTTAGTCGATTCACCTTGACTAGACTTTTACTGCAAAAAATATAACAACCCAACAATTAATTACCAAATCCAAGAGAGAGCATGCAATAAATCCTTACTACCAATATATCATCCACAAATTGACAAAAAAACACCACCAAGAGAAATTTCTATAACAAGTGTTTAACTCTTAAAAGAGAGATAAGTGTTGCATCCATTATGACAAAAAAAAAGAGATAATGAATTTCCCAAGAGGGACMAAATTTCAGTCCAAGAGTATTTTTCCAAGTGATGAGTTATGATGAAATGAAAATGACTTGCCTCATATTTATATGAGGAAAACCCAAGTCATGTTTGTMYGCATTTGTCCAATTTACAATTAAAACCATAATTTTCAGCTAACACCTAAGTTACAATGCTTAATTACTAAATCGATTTGTTATTTTTTCCACATAGGCTACAAAAAGACCAAAAACAACAAAATCATGCGACATAAGCCCATCAAAATCTCCTTCGAGGTGGCACATGTGAAGATAATATTTCCAAGGCCAAGATGTCATGCTAGTAATGTGACACATCATCTCCATATCAAGGAAGGAGGTGGTTCTCCAAGCCCACAACAACACCAAGTGCACTAAGAGGGCCAAACGTCCTCCCAAATGTGTGACGCCAAGCTCCCAAAGAGAGACGTTTTGGAAAAGGAGGGTGACACCACCCCTTCTTCATCATCTAGAGCCTCATCCTAGTGCTAGAGACTTACCTCAAGGTGCAACTTTCATCTTCCTAGGCCTCCAATGTGTGGGGTGCATCATCCATCCCATGGGATTTCAATCCCCTATGAAGGTCCAAGTGGCTTAGTCCCTCCATGAATGTCTTCCACTGGGAAAGGTCATGCAAAGACAAGCAAATATGCCCTCCAAGGGTCCACAAGTCACATGTATCATTCCAAGTAATACACATTTAATAAAATAACCACCCAAACATGTGCATTAAATCCCCTCTTTTCAAACTAAAAAAATTCTCAAATACCTTATAAACTTTTTCAAATTTAGGTATGAGAGGGTTGTCATGGTGCCCTATTGGGTAGGCCAATCCCCAAGACAAGGACTGTTTCCCAAGGAGACCCTCTCTAGGCCATGTATTGAATATGAAGTGGATGAGGGTAGGAATTTTTGGCATGGGGTTCCTAACATATAAAGGGCTCATATTGTCTCATTTATGGGTGCCTTTGTGGAGGGTGTGCTACATCCCTTCATTTGGAATGAAACATTTTTCCAAGCCCTTTATTTTCCTTTCATTTTTTATGGTCTTAACATTGAGTGCTACGTGCAAGGAAATAAAATGATAACCACAATGAAACTTGAAGTTAAAACAAATTGAGTACCATATGCACTGGAAATTAAAGGACACCACAATGCATTCCCCCGTCAAGTGGGACGATTTTATTCATTTTCTTTTTTAAAAGGACCTTCATTTTTATGGATAAGTGTTTCATTACTCTCAAGACCTTAGGGAGATCATCTAGAAGGATATATTATTTATTTTTTATTTTAAAATTATATATACAACACCTTTGGGCCTTTAGCCCCTTCTTCCCATGAAATGAGGTACAAGCCCTTCTTGGGGTTAGTAAGCCTGAAAACCCAAAAGATAAGGAAACAAAGGGGAAGAGGTGTAGAAAGTAGTAAGTATGAGCGAGAATGGTATGATGATCCTTTCAAGGAGAACCCCTAGTAGCAACCCTTCTCCTGACGATGACCCTCTTACTAGGAAACCATGTCAACCACCAAGGTGAAATAAGGAAAAAGGTATAATTTCCAAGAAAATGCTCCACAATCAAGAAAGGAATCTTTGCAACATGCTCAAATGCTTTAATTATTAAAGTGACCCTAGCCATGAGACTATACGTGTAACCTCATGAAGCAATATTTGTTATCCTTTCTAGGTTAGGCTGGTGTGGCAGATGTTACTATGATGTTGACGATGAATAGTGATGTGTGGTGGAGACAAGGGGCTCTGTCTGCTCAATGTGGACTTATTTTTTCACTTGGATATTATAACTCCATGTATTCTACCTGCAGGACTTGAGACATCATCTCCTTAGTTACCCCTAGGTTAGGGGGTAGCATATGGATCCTACATGGGGACATGTGTTCATCGTAGAGCACATGAGAACCTATTCATCTCCTGGTATGACCTATTCCTACACACAATCAAGAATATATTACAGCATCGAAAGGTGGCTAACTCACTCCTTATTCATATAAGAAAAACTTCAAAATCTCAAAATTGGAAACTATACCTTAAGAAGAAAATTTTGCATTTTTAAAAAACTTCTTAACATGTAATATTTCAAGAAAATGAATCACAACAACTACGCATAAATACAAGAAAATCAACATAATATATGTATGAAAATCTAAGAAAATGAAACTACACTATCATGACATGCACATGCAATTATGATACAAATGCAATGTAAAATGAAAATGACCTACCTACTTACCTAGGGGGGTATGCCTATGGAGATCAAGTCTTGTTTGTGTAGGGTTGAAGGATAGACCCATCAACTGGTAATGGCACCTTCATCCCATCCATGGAAGATAAATATTAAGTACAATTTTCAAATTTCTTCTTGACAATGTAAGGGCCAAGCCATAAAGCTTCACTCATCTTGTCATACTTTGGCTTTCCCTTCCTCTTATCCCACATGAGTGAAAATGTGCCTTCATAAAACTCAACATACAATAGATCATTAATGTAAGGATGTGTCGGAGGATCTAATTCGACTATATTTTGAATGCCTTGTTCTCACTCTTTATCCTTCTTTCCCTCATCCTTATTTAGTATCTTGATGGATCTCAGATCCTTTCCTTGATACTTTGCAAGTTTATCCTTATACTTATTAGTCTTTAGCAATAATGTATCAACACAATATTCTTGTGCAAAAGGTAAATCCTATGGATCATACTCAATAACATGAGGTGTCACATCATATTCACAATCACTCCAATAGTCAGGGCTATTTGGATCAACCACATTATTTTTTTGCAACATGTTGACTATACACAATCTCAAATGTCCCATACCCCATAGGGATATGTGCATGAGTGATGTTCGTGTTGAGAAAACCACCAAGGGTGGCGTACCAAATTCTCGATAGGAGCATTACCCAAGCATCTGGTACATTGGTCACAACCACATTCATATTAATTTCAATGTGTGGGAACGCTTGCAAGTAAAATTTCACATATTCTATGAGACCATAAACATTGACCTTCTTTGAATCAATGCCGAAAATGTTTCCATAAGGATGGGTCATCCTCAAACCTAGTTGTCTCATGACCTTCAAAGGCATTAAATTTGCTGAGGCCCTAGAATCTAGCATACAATTTCTCAAATGAAAACCATTGATGCCAAAAGAAAGATAAAAGTGAGGGTTTTCTTCCCTCTAGTTCCCATGATACATAGTATTCAAAATCACTGGAGTAACCCCTACTTCATATTTTATTTTTAAATTCTTTAATACTTGTTTCCTTACAAAAGGAATGTTTCAAATCTCAACCACCGACACCACCATATTCATCTTTCCAACCATACTAGGTACATTGATATTCAAACGAGGATCCTCATTTGTTGGTATAGGATATGGTAGCAGGTCATGAATTGTAGGTGGAGGAGGCGGAGGCACTTCCTTCGTTGTTGGAGGTGGTGGGACCAGAAATTCGTTTCTTCTTGAGTATGTCAAGATTTCCCTTTTCCTCAACTTATCCTTTAATATTTTATCCATTTGGTTCAATATTTCCACTCGAGCTCGTCTAGCTACCTACTTCCTTATCTTTTCAATCTTTTGTTCCTCTTTGATGTCAATGCATTCATTATCTTCGAGAATGAAATTTGTTTCAATGAATTTTAACCTGTCCATGGTGCATGGATCTTCTTCTTCCCTATATCTTGGACACTCGTGTTCCGAATGAGGTTCTTCACAAGGAAAATACCATGGTGATCCTTCCATGTTGACCATCCCAACAAGATTCAAGGTGTCAGGTGCCTTTGCCTCTTGTTGTGGCATTGGTTTCCAACCCATGTTTTCCTTTTGTTGTCTGATAAATTGAGGTCTTGGAGAAAAATGTCGCCTCTCCAAATTTGTCAACCTTTTCATGATATGATTTTGACTCTGGAAAAACTGGGAATTTATTTGATCAAAGTTCTAATCCAAGAGTGTGATTGGATCATGTACATTTTTGGTTGAAGTCTTCATCTTAGTTTCTGTTCTGGCACGGGGGAATTGAAAAGGATCAATCTATGAGATAATAAGATGTTCTTCAATCTATGCAATATATTCTTTGGCCTTTGCCAAATTTTCAGGCATCTTTTCCTTCAGGATAAAATCAATTTGTCCTTCAAAATCATTCAAATAAATAAGGAGAACAATTTCTTATGGTGGGCATAAGTCCTTCAGGATCTGATTGTATAAGTTTTCGAATCTAGCATCAAATTCCTTCATTGTTTCGTTCTATTTATTTTTTATTTGATTGAACAACTTTGTGAAAGCTTCATAAAGTTGAACAACTTTGTGAAAGGTTCATAAGATTGCAAGTGATTGTCAAGAAATACTTTGAACCACTCTTTAGCATCTTCATCAAGAGATGTAGCTAGTAGCCTCATTGCAACATCTTCATGTTCTATACCATTATCCTTCATGGCCACACTAATAGAATCAAGATGTTATCTAGTTGTAATGACATTGTTTCTAGTGAATTTGGACAACCACTTGTGAGACTCTTTAGGCATGTTATTGGGGTAGCCATGGATGGTGTCCATATTTAATGTCTTATAAAGGTTTCTATCCCAAGGACAAGCCATTGGAGTGAGGGGGAGGCTACCTTGAAACAAGGTTTTGACAATAGGTGAATTATGAGGAAGTATTCTTTGGTAAACCTTGGAATACTTAAACCTTCCTTGGGGAAGAATCTTTTGGAAATATGGGTTCTTAGGTTGTGGAGTCACCAAATGAACTTTATGAAAAGGTCATCAAAAGTGAAAATGTAACATCCCTCAAATGGAGTCAACGAGAAAGATAAGGGAAAATTATTTGGGATATACTTTCCAAATGTCATTATGGGGTTGGAAAGGATTCAAAATCCTCCCTGGAAATGACACCAAACATGTTATCTCATAGTTTGTATTTTGGGAAAATACGAACCTAAGAAAAAAGTGTGAGACACAACTAGTGACACCTATCATTGTCACCTCAATAGATATCCCCCTCGTTTTAGTGATGAAAAATTCCAACACAAGGGAGGATTCTTGGGTGACCCTAGGGGGATTACAATGGGAGAGGACAAGGGATGAAGGAAACACCCCTATAGGTCACTACTAGAGGGTCTAGATACTTTATGGAGGATGCGTATAAGTCAAGGAATGAGTTTTCAATTGATAGTACCTGCAAAAACAATGTTAGACAACCAAAACCAAGACAATATATGATGATATAAGCCCCAAGACAAGAGGGGAATAAAAAAGAAACCTTGTTGTCCAAAAATTGCAGAAATAAAAAATTATATATCAGAAATGACAAATATATAACAACTGCAAATTACATCATCTAATCATCATATAATATTGGACAAATTAATATGCAACTTAGAGATAATATTCCAATGCTTTAAACATTGAATTATATGACAAAGGAGGGCTATAAAAGAGTGTTATAAATAGAGAGTTATGAAATACTTATGGATGAAGAATTTTTTTTCTACAACAAAAAATTTTAACCAAAAAAATCAGAAAGCAAGTTACCCTATCAATAGCCCTTGAAAAGTAGATCAAAATTCACTTCTTACATTCAACTTTCAGTGGTCAAAAGTTAATAAACTTGTTTCGGAAAGAGACTTTACTACATAACTAATGGTTGTAGCTTAATATATATTAAATAAAAATAACCACTTAGTCAAAAAATACACCCTTATAAGACAAGAGAGCCAACAACATGTAAAATTTAAATCCAACTTGAACAATTCTAAAAGCTCAACTTTAACATTTAACAATCCAACAATTAACAATATCCAATGCAAAGTACTAGTTCTTTATTATTGGGTGAATGGAGTCTCTTCCTTGGAAGGAAAAATAGGAAAAGAGGAATAAGATATCATTGTTAAGAGTTAAACCGTTATAAAACCCAACAACACTTCTTCCAAATCGTCTAGCTTGAAATCCAAGATGAACTAGGGTTTAAAGTTTTTCTAAGGGTGTAAACCCTCTTACTTCCTAGAGAAATAAACCCTAGCTAGGCCTTGCAACAAGGGTGTAAATCCTCTTATTTCTTTTTGCAAGTCTTATATCCTTTCAATAGAAAATAATAAATAAACCTTGGTGGAGGGTATAAGCCCTTTTACTCCTCCTAGGGTTTAAGATATTTTTCTTGAATTTAAACATGCAAAACAACAATTAATTGCAAAAATTACTTACCAAATCTAAGAGAGAGCATGCAATAAACCCTTACTACCAAGATATCATCCACAAATTTCCAAAGAAACACCACCAAGATAAATTTCTAGCCTTTAATGCTCCAAATAACAAGTGTTGCATCCATTATGACAATAAAAGAGAGATAGTGAATTGCCCAAGAGTGCCGAAATTTCAGTCCAAGAGTATTTTTTCAAGTGAGAGTTATGATGAAATGAAAATGACTTGTCTCATATTTATATGACAAAAAACCAAGTCATGTTTGTCCACATTTGTCCACTTTACAATTGAAACCATAATTTTAGGATAAAACCTAAGTTACAATGCTTAATTATCAAATTGATTTGTTCTCTTACCCACATAGGCTATTGTAATTCCCCTAGGCCAAACCCTAATTGTAATGTAAATTTAAATATACATATAGGATGGTGATCCATGGGAACACAAGTTTTGGGTATAGTTTGGTGCACGTGCACCAAGGGAAGAGTGAATGCCTGTTTCATAACTTTGTGCGCACCTGAGTAAGTGTGTGAGAATTTTCGAGTGTGTGAACCAAGGGAAGAGTGCACACCCATTTCATAGCTTTGTGTGCACTTGAGCAAGTGCGCGAGGATCACTTCAAAGTACACACCAGACCGTGTTTGTAGCCAAGATAATTTTGGGGTTGGAGGGCCTTTGTATATATGTATATTGAGGCTAAAGTGCCTGTGTGGTTATTAGGTTGGAGATCCTGGCTTGTGATAAAGGACGTGGTGCCTATTTTTGTAAAATCTAATTGAACTCAGGTATTATTAAAAACATATTACTACACATAGACCAATCATACGGAAAGAGATGGGGGGATTAAAATCCACTACAAAAGGAAAAAGGGGATATGAGTTAGGAAGAGGGAATATTTTAATAACATTTCCAAAAATATAATTTATGGGATATAAATTTATCCTAAGTTCCTAAAGGATGGGAACAAGTTACCAAGTGGAGAAAATCTAGCTCTTCAGGTGACAAGTGTCTAGTTTTAGTCATGCAAATATATTGTTGGGCCTTAGTGTATTTCATGGGGATTCAATGATTCTTTCATTTGACAGACCAAATTTCCTCTGCTAAGCATATGTATATTGTTGTAACTTGTTTCCATCACATAACCCTGTAATTGGTAAGACCTGTGGGCTATTGAAGAGGCGGGTTGTCAGGCCCATGTGCTATTGAAGAGGCAGGTTTTCAGGCATGTGTGCTATTGAATAAGTGGGTTGTCAGGCCCATAAGAATTCTCTCCAAGTGAGAGAACTGTTCAGAATTTCTTTGCCAAGGTGCCCAATTGCAGCTACAGGGCTCTGAGACTTCCTTTACGACATGTTGTTGGAGCCCTAGAAAGGAAGTGGGGCAGTTGAAGGATTGTTGATAAGAGAAGGGGCACACTTCTTGGGGTGGAACATGCATTTGGGGAATGAGGGATTGTAGTATTTTTTTTTGGGTTGGCACATTTGTTTGAGTGTTTTTATTCTTTATAGCCCTTAGATTTCCTTAGGAATCCATTTCCTTGGTGGAATTTAAGTGCCAACTTAGGGGTGACCTATTTCTGAGAGTTTCTAAGTGACAGATTCTATGCCTGGGAGGAATGTCCGAGGTTCGTGCATAGTTGGTGGATTACAAAAAAATATAAGTGTCTTCTTATGTGTATTATTCTCTGAGTGATGTGCATATACATGCTAAATATATTATGTTTTACAATTGTATGTTATACATGTTAAATATACCTGCTGG
>SNQJ01S0135346.1:25608-37987 GCA_010110895.2 Picea sitchensis
TTGCCTTTGTTGTATGATTTGTTTTATTTTTGAAAATTTGATGACGATGTTTAGTGGCTTAGGGCCTTCTCTGCAGGCTTCAACCATCTGATCCAATTTATTCACTCAAAACTTGTAAGAAAAATGAAATTATTTGTACAATGGAAAAGTGTGACTAAAGGTCTCTACTGAGGAGGTGAATAGTGCTTCAACATTCTTCCATTCACAGGTCCTACTGGAAGATTAGTCCCATCGTGGTTGTTGAGTAGGAAAGCATTATTTCCTCTGAATGTATGAATTATATAAGGTCCCTTCCATAAACTATCGAATTTTCCATGCTTCCCCTTATCTTCATTTCTGGCATCCCATCTCAGAACCAGGTCACCTAGCTCAAAGTCGTCTTCTTTAGTTCTTTTATCAAAGATATTTTTTATGCTCTCCTGGACAACCTGATTTTTTTCGTACACTTCTTCTCTGGACTACTGCAAATGGATCATCTAGTTTATCCTTCTTTGGGAGTCGTTCAGCTCGGCTTGCATCTCTTGCAGCAGTTTCATGACAGGAACCCCTAAGGAGGTAGGAAAAACAACTTCAGTACCATAGACAAACTAATATGGAGACATACCAATTGACCTCTTGGTGGTCAGTCTGTCGGCCCATAGTGAGAAAACCAGCTTTTTATGCCATGACTTTTTGTTTTCTTGCAACGTCTTCTTAATAATGTTCACTAGGGTTTTATTGGATGACTCCGCTAACCCATTTCCCTGAGGGTAATAAGATGTAGAATGTCCCAAACCGATATGATGTTGGTTACAAAAATCTATGAGCTTCTTGGACCGGAAAGAAGCTACATTGTCAGTTATAATTTTCCTTGGACACCCAAAATGAGACAAGATATTATTTTCTAGAAATTTAACAATGACCGAATTAGTAGCTTGCCTGATTGGTACAACTTCGATCCATTTTGTAAAGTAGTCTGTAGCAGTAAGAATCCACCTATGCTGGCCCGAAGAGGGAGGATGTATTTCTCTGATAAAGTCTAACCACCATTGTTGGAAAGGAGCTTCAATAGAGATTGGTTTTAAGGGCAAAGGGAGGAGCTTCCTTTTGTCCTCGAACACCTAACATTTATGACACAAAGTTACCTTTTGATGCACATCAACAAATAGTGTAGGCCAATAGAAACGAGCTTTGAGAATTTTATTAGTTGTGGTCTTCCAGCTCAGGTGACCACCACAGTCTCATGTACGAAAATCCTACAAAACCTTGTCAACTTCATCCTTTAACAAACAATTCAACAAAATACCTCCAGGATACTTCCAATAAAGATTGCCTTCTAGATTGCAAAATTTTAATGCTTTCACTTTCAAAAACCTAGCTTTAGTTTTGGTTAGACTAGGGGGAGCTTGTAAGTTATGAAAAACAAATATCAGGTCTACGTACCATGGAGAGTTCATAAATACCTCTTTCACGCTTGGAATTGCCTGCTCTCCCTGTTCATCTACTACAGCTAAGAAATTAATATCAAGAGCATGAAAATTGGATTCAACCATTAAATTTGCTAGACCTTGACCTTTAATCAATTTAGTAGGCTTAATCTCTATGTCATATTCTAGAATGATAGCAATCCATTTTCCTCTTCTTCCATTTGGATTGTCCTGGGTTAAAATTTCCTTTACTAGCAATGGTGTGGGAATGGAGAATATATACTCTAAAATATTTAATGTCTTTTATGAGGGAAAAAGCTTGTTTCTCCATTATTTTATAATTCAAAGAAGCATCTCTTAAAGATTTATTGAAAAAGGCTATGGGATGTTCATACCCTTTGTTGTTTTTTTGTAGTAATATTGTTGCAATGGTATGTTCAGAAGCGAAAGAAAAAAGGTAAAAATTCTTGGTGAAGTCAGGACTGATAAATACTGGAGCCTTTGTGAGTGAATGTTTAACTTGTTCAAAAGACTGCTTGGATTCAGAGTCCCATTTTATTTTTGTGTCCTTTTTTAACATGTTGGTGATGCTCTTGAGAAGCTCAGCCAGGTTAGGTATGAATCTTCTCAGAAAGTTTATTTTTCCAATGAACGACTGTAACTCTTTGATATTCCTTGGGTGTTCTAGTTTCTGAATGGCTTATATTCTGTTGGGGTCTATCTTAATTCCGTCCCCAGAGATTATGTGCCCCAACAGTTTACCTTCTTCTAATCCGAAAAGGATTTTCTTAGGATTAAGAGAAATCCTGAATTTCCTGCATTTTTCAAACACTCGTCTGAGATGTTGTAAGTGCTCGTCATCAGATTGGGAATAAATAGTTACGTCATCCAGATAAATGACAATAAATCTACCAAGTTCTTCCACAAAAGTGATTTCCATAGCTCTTTGGAAAGTTCCCCCAGCATTCATCAATCCGAAAGGCATTTTCACGTACATGAAGGTGCCCTAAGGAGTTGTGAAGGTTGTCTTCTCTTGGTCATTTGGGTGAACGAGAACCGGGTTATAGCCTGAGAAACCATCCAGTAAGGAGATTCGGTTGGATCCAACTACCTTTTGTAATATGTGGTCCATTTTTGGCAATGGGTAGTTTTCTTTTAGGGAAACCTTGTTCAGGTTTCGGAAATCAATGCAAAGCCTGATTTCTCTAGTTTTCTTTTGGGTTGGGACCAGATTTGAAACCCATTTGGAAAATCGTAAGGGAACTATGATTTTAGCATCATACATCTTTTTAATTTATTTTTCTATCAGGGGGAGTAACTTGGGATTGATTCTCCTAAGTTTCTGTCTGAAAGGTTTTTGATCTTCTTTTATCGGGATCCTATGTTGTATGATGCTCGTGTCATAAGATTTTAAATCTTCATATCCCCAAGCAAAAAAGTCCGCATATTCCTTGAAAAGTTCAATGTATTTGAGTTTCTTCTTAGGAGGTAAGGATTTGGAAAGTTTTACTATCCTTGGTTTCTCTTATGTCCCTATGTTAATGTCTTCAACCTCTTTCCCATTGGCTTCAATTTTAGGTTTTTTAGCTACGTCATTAAAATCAAATAAGTCTTCTAATGGAACTAAATCCCTAGAAAAAAAATTACTCTTTAAATGAAAAACATCAGACTCTATCTCATCTTCACCTAACTCTCCTGAATCTATTTTATTTACACTATCATTTCCAAAAGTAGATTTATTCGCATTTTCATCGTCATTTTCTAAGTCTATGTTTGTACACTCGAAATCATTTTTAAATTGTAGAAAATATTCAATTTGACCATCGTTCCCAAATACATACCAATATATGATGTTGTCCTGGACAGTCAGTCTGCACTTCACCTCCATCGTGTATGGGCGAGTGGAACGAAAAGGTATCTTTCATGTAGCTGTTGACGTAGCTAACCCATTTGCTAAAATGTTCTGTCCCCTAGGCATCACCTGCAAATCAACTTCAGTGAAACATTGAAGGGAGTCTAAAACAACATTTCTATAAGCTCTAAGCCTGGGATGTTTTGCTGCATACTCACCTTTAATTTGTTTGATAATTAATTCAGAATCGCCTCTTACCATGATTTGTTTGGCACCAACCTTCTTTAGTAACTTCAGGCCGAGCATCAAAGCTTCGTACTCGGCTATGTTGTTAGTGCATTGAAAATTTAGTTTGTAAGAATGGTTTACCGAATACCTGGATTTGTGATTGAGCAACCAAACTCCCACTCCAGCTCCTTCTTTGCTTACAGCTCCATTGAAATCCATGCTCCAGAAATCTGCTGGCAATTCTTCACTTATTACAAGTTTCTTCCCTTTTGCCTCAGTGATTTCTTGGCCTTTGTTCGGGTCAAATGTATCTTATTCCAGCTGAGTGATTTATTCTCCCATATTGCTATCATTATATAGGATGAAGGAATCTAGATCAGAGTGAGTAGAGTACAGAGGATAGTTATGGGGCTTTTCCTGGCTGCTGACCATATATTTCACCATCGTCTCTTTGTACAGTCTTCTCTCTGTACAATCTTCTCTATTGTCCGAATATTGGGATGGTGGCATATGACATATCCAACTGCAACGTGCCTTTCAACTTGCCCCCCTAAGACCTAGACAACAACATACCATATTTCAGGGGAATGTTCGCGACCACGACATCCATAACCATGATTTTTGTTGGAATCTGAACTAGGGTGATACATAAGTCCTTGATCAAACCAATACATTTGACTTTGCTGGAGTCAAAAGAGTGTAAATCCTTGTAGGGTCTAGTGACCTCGAGTCCCAGTTTTTCCATCACTGCTTTAGGCATCAGGTTATGGGAAGCACCCAAATCTAACATAGCATTTTGCAGAATCAGGTCGTGTATATTAAGGCTGATGTAAAAAGGAGCGACAGCACTAGCGTCAGTTTGACCATCAACTTCAGGGCCAAACAGGAGTTTAGGTTGATCATCGGTAAGATTTACCGTGTCCGAATGATTCTCCAATCCAATGGTTAAGGCCTTCGTGCCTATATCAGGCTCAATGCTCAATTCTTTGATCACCTGCGATCGGTAAGAATCCTTACTCATCAACTCAGAAAGGGGAATGGGAATTTTCACTTTGGCTAATTCGCCTTCGAGGCTGAAAGGAGTAGGTGCTCTACTTTGGCTCAATAGTTCTGATCTGTCCACCATAGTTTTTTGAGAAAAAGTACTTGGTCGATTGGTTGATGAAACCTCATCCTGTGTTGATCTTTGTAAAATGGTAGGGTTTATTTTTGCAGGAGTTTTAGCATTACCTTTCTTGGGGATCTTTTTGGTAGAAGGCTTAGGAGCTTTCTTGGTTTTGACTGTTTTCTTCATTTTGGTTACCTTTTTTGGGGAATTTTCATCTGTCTTTTTACTTCGTAGATTGTACTGCCTGTGTACCTCCATAATGGAATTTTCAAATGTCTGCTATTCGGTCTCTTTGGCTTCCTCAATCACCTCTGTTTGAGAAAGAAGGAAAAGTTCTTGCTCTTCCCAAGTAAGGAAAATGGCTTCATTATCGTGAATGCCCACGAGGTTTATGTGTGTGTCTTTTAATTCTTCAATTACCTCCTCACCCTCGTCGGCATAATTTTCCTGTAGGGGTGGTATGATCTATTGATGAGGACCCCTCTGTTCTCTTTGATCCCTAGGATCTCTCTGCCTGATTTGAGGAGGATTTCTTCTGAAGTTAGGATTCTGAATTTGTGGAGCAGGTTGGTTTTCTCTAGGAGTATTTCTTTCGATTACAGTAAGTCTCTCCATCATCCTCTCCATTGCTCTAGCTAAGGAATCTAGTTTGGCATCAGAAGAAGATGTTGAAGGTTCCTCTTTAATCGTGACTCTCCTCTCTATCCTCTGCCGTGTTATTTTGGCCAACAGGTTGGTGTCTACACTTATCGTGCTTTTCTGCATGTCCTCCAGGGTGGTGGAGTTTCTTTCCCTTAATTGATATGACATATCAGCGTCGAAACTGTCATGGAATTTTATCAGTGCCAAACCTTGTGGGGGTTTAATATCAGCTGGAATCACATTGTACATATTGTTGAAGCTGGTGCAGTAGTCTTGTACTGTCTCTCCTTGATTTCTTTTGATGTTTTCGTATTCTGACAAGATCTGGAGAGGATTTTTCTTTACCTCCCATATGTCCAGAAAACTTCTTTGAAACGCTATAAGGTCAACTACTGAAGCATCACATAAGCCTTTGTACCATTTCTTAACGTCCCCAGTCAGACTCTGTGCAAAAAGTCTCATTTGAACATCAGCTTCATCCACTTCCTGCAAGTCAAAATAGTCATTCATTTTATCAACGTGTTGTTGTGTGTTCAAGGGCTCTGTACCATCGAACTGTGGGAGTCTAGTTTGATAATCCTAGGGCGTGTCATGTAAAGGTGCAACCAACACCAAGGGAGCATATTTGTCTGCCATGATAGGTGGAGGGGGTGGGACAACAAATGAGGAGGATGAGGGACTAGCTGGCACAGAGTGAGCGGTTTGAGTTTTTTCAATGGGAGATAGGATGTTAGGGGTCCGGGGTTGCAGGATGGCTGGATCTAAAACGGTTTCAGTCACAAATCTATCAGATTTCGTTCTAAACAAGCTTTGTTCAAAAATGGTGTCGAAGTCGAGATTTTGAAGGGAAACAAGTTCCTCTGGAAGAGAAGGGGACTATGACTCCCTGAACCTTCTGCAATGGTCTTATTTTTGAGTAACTGTTATGTATTATTAGTTTCTATCATAGTTTTTGGGTCTGGGTGGGATCGAGTGTAAGCTGTTTCAGGAGCTAGATTTTTTTTTTTTTAATTTTTATATATTTTTATTTTTATGAATCTGAAATTACTATGTACAAGCTTTTAACAACCTCAGAACATTATTTCTTTCTCATATTTATAATTTTTTCAGAAACAAAAATATCTTCTAGGGAAAAAAGAAAACGTGGGGTTGAATGTTTGTTTGAGTTCCCCAGTATGGTTGCCACTATGTTAACGCTCTGTAAATTCCCAGAGGTTGTCAGAGTAGAAGAAATTTACAAGAGGTAACTTTATCCAAGCACTTCAAAACTATAATCTAGCCCTACCAGCTTCAAAGAGGGATCTCTCTGTATGATTTAGCTATGTTTTAACTTTAAGATATTAGGCTAGTTAAATAAAATAAGATTGGAAAGGTTTGTTGTTGTTTTTGTTAAGTTGGCTGAAAAGAGTTTACGCCTCCGTTGGGCTATGGGATTTGTATCACAAAGATAGAAATCTAAACAAAAAATAAAAGATTCTTTTCACAGGGCAAGATAATGCATTCATTGGATTCTTTAGCAGTAAAGTGATGAATAGAAGAAAAGACAAGAAAATCAATTAAAGTAAAGAAGTATTTAAGAATTTCTTCACTGTAATATCAGAAAGATAAACATTAAGATCTTTCAAAGCCGGAAACAGGGTATACAAAGATAAATCCTGCAACATGCGCTACTTTAAAAGATGAAATTAGATAACAATATGACAACTGAGAGAGAAAAACATTCAACATAGAAAGGAAAACATCACCAATGAATAACATGCGAGAATCCTGTGAAACATCTCTTTGTATTGATGGAAGATCTCTTGATAAAAATTACAGTCTTTCTAGGTTATAGGGCATAAAGATGAACCCTCGGTACTTCAAAGTTTGAAGTATTTATAATAAAAAATTACATACGATCCTGTCATTAAAGATCAGCACGTGGCATTTCTAAATTTAGCTAATTAACTCAACAAGATACAAAAATTCAGGAACTGTTTGATGATGTGTTGAAATTTCATGTTGATTTCTGGGGTAAACCGTTGGTGAGTCCTCTGCACAACCTCATCTTACTAGATATATGACTAGGCTTGGACACCTCATCTCTTACTCGATCAGATTGCATAACTCTTCACATTGAAGGTTACTGGGAACGCTGACTTTGAGCAATCTTCGGTATACTTCATCCATCTCCGTATACTTGGAAAAAGTTGGCTTGATGATGAAAATGTACTGGATCTCGTGATGTATGCTGATGTCTGACTGGAAAGCTTCTAAGAATGCCTTGCCTATGATACTACCCTGTATTCCCGAGAATTTCGAACTATAAGCCACGGTGGATAGTTTCTTTTTATAATTAGACAATGTCATTAACTTGTCATTTATGACCCTTAAGCTAGGGAGGCCTTTCTTCTGCAGAGCTTCAATTTTGCTGAAAACTCTTTGCCTGGACCTTTTCCTCCAGTTGTATCATCAATCCTCTCTTGTTCAGGACCCTCATGACCTCGAGGATGGTTTATGTCCTATCTTCAATTTTCAACTCCTCTAACTCTTCTCTGGTTTTTGAATTTAGGAATTTAAAGATCTCAGTGGCTTCTACGGGCATCTCTCCCAATTATCCTCTTATATTTTCAATCGTCTGCTTGCTTCTTTGCACCAGTTTGTTCTGCTCGAACATTATTTGTACCATAGGCCATATTTCATTTATGGATTTGGTGATATCCATCCAGACATTTTCCTTGACCTCAACAAATGTTTTGCCTGCCACTGTTTTCTTTTGAAGCTATTGCAATTCCTGTTTGAGATTGTTTGATGTTTGTTTCTACTTGGAGTAGATGGCTTGGTAAGAAGACTTGAGTTCCTGAAGGTTCTCAATCTCCTTTTTAAGTCTGCTAATCTTTGTCTCTTGCAAATTCATCTCTTCCATGGATTTTGCTAGTTCTACTGTCTTCTCTAGAGCTGTTAGTGGAGTTGCTGAGGGAATTTCTGCTGCAGATGTTGTGCTTACTCCTGTGAGTGGAACTGTTCTCAATGGAATGACCTCCATGCACTTTGATTGTTCCTTCTCTTTCAATAAACTTTCCAGTTATGATTCCATCTCTTTCAACTGTGCATTGTACTCCATAATCAACCTGAGCATCTCATCCTTTTCCCCTTCTGTCTCAGCTATCTCCTTTGCCTGTGCATCTTCCGTTGGTGGCAGTTTCAATTGTTTCCTCAGAGATGCTATATCGAGATTTTTCTTTTTAAGCATCTCCTCAACTGCTTTCACATTTGAGGGTTCATACCCGATCTTGAGGACCAACTCTTCCAACGTCTTAATTTTGTTATCCTTTGCAAAGCATTATATCTTTTCTAATTTCAGCTGTGTCTGGACATTGCTCAGAGATACCTATAATTTAGTGGTCGCAGTAGAAGCATTTTCCAACGTGGAGAAAATCATTTCTCCAGTTTGCCTGTGCAGATCCATTTGATCAGCACGATGCACATCCCTAGTATGAAACTCGAATGTTTCCCTTTTGTAATCAGTGATGGATTTCGGGTTCAACACCTATGCCTGTAGAAAAGCCATGTGCATTCCACCCTTTTCTGTATCAAATGTAGACAAAAATCTATGCTGTGCAGTTGAAGTCTTCCTCCAAAATTGATCATATGTACTGTTGGTCAGCGTGTGATTTTTCTTTTTGATCAGGTCATACTTCTAAAAAATACTCAATTTTGGTCCTACTTTACTCAGCAGGTCGACTAGTGGAGTACTTGTGGGATTATTAGGAAAAGATGTAGACATGATCTTCTTGCTTCTTGTGCTAAGAAGTGATCGATTATCTTTTATGGTTTCAGTGGATTGGATTCCCTTTTCACCAGGCGTGTCAGGTGTGTGACTAGCTTTTGGCATTTTGGTGTGTAATTGGAAATCTTCAGCCGAGACTTCTGTGACGGAAGGTGAAGTATCCTTCCTGGATATTTTCTCTTTGGGAACCTGTGGTGTAGTCGTCTATGAGATGATGACCAAAGGGTCCTGCTATTCTATCTCGACCAGAGTGTTCGGCTCCCATTCTGTTTGATTCGCGAACTGCTTTATCTCAGGCTTGGGTGTATGAACGTATGGGACATTTTTGTTTTTAATCCTCATCTCAGAAATTATCCTGCACGGATCATAGTGCCAAATGAAACTAACAAAAAACTTCATTTCTTTCAATATTCTATCTTCTTCCTCCCTGGCGCCTCGACTATTGCAGATGAAAGACCCTATTTGTCCTTTAATTCTAAGATGTTGTTTCTTTTTCAGAGACACAAAATGTGTGTCATCTGAGTTAATCATTTGCCTTATATATTCCAGGGCAAATATCATCATGGGTAGATACTTGGGTAGTATATATGGAGCCAACTCGCATCCATATACTCTGATCTCGATGTGATTTTGGTAAAGATACCAATCTCCAGTTTTTTCCAGGTCTGAGAGGTGTAAGATCCTCTGAATCTCCTCATTTATCCTCGATTTGGGTTTGCCACTGAGCATGCTCACCAATGGATGGTAGAAATGCTCGATAAACTATTTGAAGCTGAATTCTATAGAATTTTGTCTGAGTAGCGAAGTCCAAGATGTTACCGTTTGCAGCCTCCCGTCCTTGTCCATATTCTACATTGAAAAGGAGAATATGTATGCCTAAAAGAAAGTGAACATGTAGGCCAGTATTGAAGAATACCGGAATATGCCCTCTGTGGAGAAATTTGAAAACTTTTCATGAATACTGTTCTCCAGGAAAGTGTCATAATCGAACTGAGTGGTAGGTTTTTCTTGTACGGAGAAAATTGACAAGAAACCCAATATGGGTTCGTCCACCCATTGGTCGAAAAAATACCCAAGCAGGGCACAGAGCGATGAGATGACTTGGTTTCCCTTTACTAAGAATAGGGAGAAAGGGTACGGGGGATTTGTCTTGGGGAACTAAGCGGCCCGAGGGAGGAAAAACTCAAAAATATAGGCTCTCTGAGGGAATGATAGTTTCTGGTAGAGCTCCGTGATGACTTCGAGATTGAAAGGGGAGACAGATTCGGTTCTTGGTATCTGCATCATCTGATCAATGGACTTTGGTGTGACGAAGAACATGGTTTCTCCTGATGAAGATACTACGGCTCTCTGGTCGGGGAGGTAATGAGCCTGGCACTTGAGGGCGAACTCATTGAAATGGTGGACCTGGGGGAAAAGATACAGAGGAAGGTTGAACTCACAAAGCCCAATTTCATCACTCTTATCTAAGAAAACCTCTTTGATCCATGACTGCAAATCCACGAAGTCAAATTCACACCTGGTGTCTGTGATTAAATGATCTTTGTCGGCCAAATGGATCTTGTCGAGGTCAACAGGAGGTGGGAGGAAAGGATTTTCCTAGGCTTCTGTTTTCTTTGATTTTGGCGCCATCACTGTGAAAATACATGCAAGTCAAACAAACGTTAGTGGGGATGATAGTGGTTTTGGATAATTGACTGAAACAGAGGGAAACCGGGGAAAACTATGCTCTGATGCGACGGGAAAATATTTTCTGGTGAGACGACATAATAAGAAATGAGAGAATGAAAGGAAAAGGTATTTTTGAGCAAACGGATACCCATTGGGCGCGGGAGTCAGGTCAAAAGGCTAATGGATAAGTTAGCCAGTAATAAATTTCCAATGCATCCTTTGGAGTGTGAGATGGCAGGTAACAATAAATGACAAATATGACCGGGTGACATGGCAGGTGTTGATTGGGAGGTAACCATGGTGAAAGGACTTGTAACTGTTGAACGGGGGGAATGGACTGATAGAGTTATGGGACATGACACTTGGGGGAAAAGGTGGAAAATGATGTCATGGGGTGATGGGGGTATGTCAGAAAATGGTAAGCGGTGGGAGTCTGGACCAATGGATTCCTACCACATAGAGAAGGGGGCCCACCAAAAAATCATTCCATTCCAGACCCCCCCCCCATCATTAAAAGAAGATTGGTCGGGGGGGTTTGAAAAACACCATCAACCCTCCATCGGTGCACCTGCCACCGGACCGTAGATATGAGCACGACGTTTAACCAACATTCCAGACCCCCTGCACCATTAAAAGCAGAACAGTTAGGGGGGTCCGGAATTGAATCTCAACCGTGGATCTAGGCACCGACGCCTCAACCGTTCATATGTGTGTCTTCTTTATACATGATTCCGGACCCCCCCTCCCCCACCCCCTACCGTTAAAGATAGAACGGTCAGGGGGGTCCGAAAAAGCTTATGAACTGTATATCTGAGCACTAACACCTCATCCGTTCATCTATGCGTTATCTTTACTCTATGAGAGCAAAGTCATGTTTGCTCCAAAACTTAGGATAAATGCATTATGTGGATTTGCCCAATCTTTCTCTATTTTTATCACCATGGGGGTTAGACATCAACCCTTTAAAACATCAAAGATATGGTTCAATATCGATCATCATTCCCGTTTTATTGAAATAAAGAAAACTACCCTACGGTCTAACCTAATTACCTATGATATTTAGCCCAGATTAAATTGTTGGACTAAGAAATTACTCTATCCTAGGGTTATTTGACCAAGATTAGGCAGTTTGGTCAAATTTACTCACTAACTAACCTAATTCGCTTGGCTAAGATAAACAATTTAGCCAAGCTTATTCACTACTCCTATCAACATCAATTTAAAGGACTTGGCCATTCCAATTTCTTTTATGCCCTCTTTTATTCTTTTTCTTTCTTTTCTTTTTCTTTTTCTTTTTCTCAAATTCTTTGCAGAATGAAAAATCATTTGACAACCAAAACAATAGAAGGATAAAAAATTTCATTCACCAGTTGATCCTATAAATTATAGGGTTATAACAGGCTGGAATGTTGGGTGTAGTCAAACAACCAGTGAAGCCAATCCAACAACGTTCCTCGATACCTGCCTTTATGCTTATTCATAAACCAAAATAGTGATAAATCAAGCACAAAAATGTAATGGGTTAGAATATATATCATATCATCGAAAATCTCAAAGTCTAACTCATGGAGGCAGGTGGGAGGGATAAAATCCTGCCAAATCAATCTCTGAGGAAGGTATTCAATCCACTCCAAGAAAGGGTCATGAAAAATCCAAGGTTCAGAAAACTGACTCAAAGGGCCTGCAAACTGGCTACTTAGGAC
>SNQJ01S0135349.1:0-24162 GCA_010110895.2 Picea sitchensis
CAACAGAGACAAGTAAAAAATGAAGATAAAAAAATACAAGCTCCATTTAAAACATAAAATTTTATAGGAGATGATATGCATAATTATGAGGGGTTAGAAGAGGATATAAACAACCTTAGTGATGAATACCAGGAACCTCATCTAACTAGATAGGATTATAGAAGATCTCTATACGCAAGCGTCCCTATTTAGTAACGAGGAAATTATAAATAATATGGGAGAGTCTGCTTATCAAGGAATCTGCGACTCCATAATGGTCGAACTTCAATAGAAGTATAATTTAAGGCCCAAACAAATGAATACTACAAATGGTCCACCAATTTTTTTTATCAAGAAACAAAAGATGCCCAAACCAAATCAGTTGAAACCAGAGAAACACAAACCAAGAAAACAGAGAATGTAGGAGCACAAACTTCAACTAGGGAAAGTGAAAAAGCAATTGGAGGTTTTAGTTTAGAAAATGAAATAAATAAAATTAAAATCCCCATGCCCTTGGTTGAGCTTGCCAAGAATCCAATGCAAAATGTCATGTAGATGTAATAAATTTACAAGATGAAAAGACATGATTATCTTTGGTCCACACATTGAAAATGCTAAGGATTATGTAGCTCCTTTTTATATTACCTTAACTATGCATGATCACTTACTTCATAATTTCATGTTAGATTTTGGGTCCTCTCACAACTTAATGCCTAAAGTTATCATGGAAAATTTGGGCCTTGAAATAGCTAGACCTTATCAGGACTTATATTCTTTGATTCCAGAAAGGTTAAGTGTTTGGGCATGATCAAGGATCTAGTAGTGAATCTTGCACAGATTCATGTAAAGAGTATCCTTATGGATGTAGTCGTTTCTGACGTCCCTTCCAAGTATGGCATTCTTTTATCTAGGTCTTGGGGGCCAAAACATGGAGGGTCACTTCAATTGGACATGACATACGCTACGATCCAGATTTTTTGTGGACAATTTACTCGATTGTATAGGGAGACTAGACTGGAATACACTGTAAGTGACCCCCAAAACCCAAACAGTTATCAAGTTTATGTTTCCAATCGGGATCTAGGAAATTGTATTTTATCAATAGACGATGATTTTGAAGAATGTATAGAAAAAGAAAACAAAAAAATGGAAAAAAACATGGAAAAGTGTAAATATTAGAGAAGGAGTATGGATTTTTTTTTTTTATGGTGCTTCATCTTGTGAAGGGGCAGGGGTTGGAGTGTTGTTTGTTTCACCTAGAGATGAATATTTTATCCCCTTTTCATACAGATTACAATGGGAAATTGATTATACAAATAATGTATGTGAGTACGAGGCTCTGGTCTTAGGATTACAGGCTGTCAGGAAACTAAAAATTGAGAATCTAATAGTTTATGGCGATGCAGAACTTGTTGTAAAAAAAATAAAGCAACAATATCAAGCTAAACATCCAAGGTTAAGGTCATACAAAAATTTCTCTTGGGATCTAATTGACAATTTCTTCTCATCATTTAACATTCATCACATTCCCAGAATGGAAAATCAACAAGCATACTCCTTGGCCAAAGTCGTTGCGACGTGTATGCCTCCTATTGTCTTAAAGATGAAGTATCATATATAAATGAGACACAGACCTTCAATCCCAAATAATGTGCAACACTAGCAGGTCTTTGAAGATGACGAGTAGATTAAACAATTTCTAGAAATGGTTGATGAATTCTTTAAGACTCATATATATCAAGAAAACCAGAACGATCATATCTAGATCATGCAAGAAGGTGAAGATCCTGAAAAGTTCCAAGATAAGATCACAAATCACCAAATTCTTGTACTTAAGAACAATCATATCCCTAGAGGTCTCATACCCTTAGAGATACTTTTTGACCAAGATGATATACCCTTAAAATATACCCTACGACCTCAGCTCGAAGAGGTTGAAGACTACGATATAGGAACCAAGGAAGGCCCCACGATAGTCAAGTTATCTAAATACCTTCCAGCTCAGGTGAAGAGTAAATATGTTTCATTTCTTAAACAATATAAAGACATCTTTTACTGGTCCTATGATGATATAAAAACTTATGATACCTCGTTAATTGAACATAAGATTCCTTTGAAGCATGGTATCAAACTGTTCAGACAAAATCTTGTTGAGGAAAAGATATGAAATGATCTTACTCAAGAATTTTTAGATTCTACTTGGCTAAAGAAAAATAGACAAGACTATCACCCTATCTTTATATCCATCAAAACAAAATCCTAACTCACAAGTATTTATTACAAGTGCTTAGGCTAGTCTTTTCACAATTAAAAGCTTACTATAAAATTCATTTTAATATGATTTTATTAATATAATAGTTTATGAAATAAATGTAGATATGGAAGTAAAGACATCAATATAATAATCAAGACAGATGAGACATAAAACAATCCTTTATTTCATTCGAATTCACCAAAGAGTCATTCCTTTTACAAAATTTCATGTAGAAATTTCGGACCAAAGTCAAACTTAGACATCCCCGATGGAACATACAAAAGGACCTCTAACAAAAAATCAAAAACTAAACTCTAAAAGATGGATCAACTTTCCACATATTGCTTCCCACTTGAGTCTGCACAATAGCCTTTGTTAGTCATGAAAACTAATTCACAAACAGACAATTCTACAGAGACTATCAAAGATGGATCAACACCTATGAAAAACAAGTGTTTGAATGATGTAATTCCACCCTGAATCTTGTTGTCTACAATAAGATCTTGCTATCGTAAAAAAGAATTAGGCTTTTGATAAATTAAGGAATGAATGAAAACTGAACTATCTCAACATAAACTCAAAGAGAGAACCTTAGTATGTGTTGGCCTTTGACCAAGTTTTGAGGAAACATTGGTTGTGTTTGACCACTTTTGGGACTTCGATAGGCTGGACGAAGATGAAGCGCTTAGGTGGAGTTGAGATCATGGGATCTCACTTATTTTGCATACTTGTGGACCCAACAAAGGGTTTACTAGGGTTTATGTAATAGGTTATGGGATGTTGGCCCATGGGTTTACCCATGTTTAGGCATTTTTGTAAATGTATAAATAAGTAGTAGCTAAGCAATATAGATGACCATTGGCTTAGTGCATGACTAGTTGGATTTGTGAAAAGAGTTGTCTTTGTGCTACTAAGGAGTTGGATTTATGCCTTGACCTAGTTTTGGGAAGGAGGATCTGGTGCGCAGGTCGCAGATCTCCTATACTTTGCAGAGTCTGGTTATGTGGCTTCATGCACAGGAGTATAAGAATGTAAGAAGATTGAAGACTAATAAAGAAAAAGAAGAATTTGGTGGACGTAGCCCCACACTGGGGTGAACCACGTATATCTTGTGTCTTGATGTGCTTTGTGCGATGTTGTTTATGTGGTTATTTTATTAGTGTTGTTGTTATGTATAATGAATGCATCGAATGTTTTTGTTTAGTGACTAATGGTAGTAAAGATAAGTGAATGCTATATTTGAGTTAATGTTATGTGCTAAGTGATTTTAAGTGCTTGATCTTGATTGTTACTGTGTTGATCTGTAATAAGGGTTAATATACGATGTGAATGAGAATCATAATCTAATGCATATTGTTGGATAAGTGCTATGTTAAGTGTTGTAATCACATATCTGTGTCCCAGCTTGGTTGTAGACACCTGAGTCCTACAACCCCCCTTGCCTCTACCCTGGGTGAGACTTCATCTTCTTCGCAGGTGTTTCCGAAAGGGCCAGTAGTTAGGGTTTTGTTGGCGTGTTGTCGAAGTGTTGAACCCTGGGTCTGCCCCTGTGCCGACAAATGGTTCTGTTGTCGGGACCTGAAACAGTGATTGTTGGGAACTGAAGAAAAGAGAAATCTTTGTGCGTATATTTGTTGATGTAGTTCACAATATTCTAATTGAATTGTGAAGCTCTATGATAAGAAAGGAACATGATCTGAAGAAAAGAGGTAAGATCTTAAAGCTTTATGCTCTGGTAAAGGTAAGATAAGTGGAAATGTTTGCTTCGAAAGTATGAATCTAGGTGTGTTTGATAGATTTTTTCCTAGTCTGAAAACTAGGGCACAGTTAGGAGAAAGAGTTGATATGAATAAATTTGATAGAAATAAATAAAGATATGTTATTCCTATGCATAGAAATAATTTTTGGACTAATAAGTGGATGCAGGAACCTAAAAAGAATTTTTGCAGATTGCAGGTCTAGCACTGTGATCCCAGTGTGCAGTATAGGAAAGGTTGGGGCTCATTTAAAAGAAAGAGAGGATTAACATTATGTGATAATTGCAAAAGACCAGGACATCTTGCTAAAGAATTCCCTCATACAAGTCCTATTTGTCTTTGTTGTAAAGTTATTGGTCATGAGGTTGAGGATTGCCCAAGAATGATTTATAAAGTTGAAAAGATGAACATGAGACAAGAAAAATATAAAGAAGGAAAATAGACTAAGGATATATTAAAGAATCATACAGAAAAATATTCATAGACTGTGTTAATACAGTTAAAAGAAGCAATGGATGGTCACAGAGACATTAGTTTACCAGAGATCCTGAAAGAAAAACAACGCATAGTTATAAGAATAGAATACTTCGACATAGACTGTGTATTATATGAAGAAACACATGTGAATATTATGCCATAAAGAACTTGGGAAATTTTAGGAAAGCCTGCTATGATACCTTCATTGGGAAGGATAGGCTTTTTTAAAGGAAATATGATAACCCTATGTGGAAGAGTTACTAATATACCTATGATTTCTCATGAAACATTGAGAGAAGAGGACTTTGAAGTTATTAGGTTTGTTAAGAAAAACACCCCTTTCCCACTTTTATTAGGAAAGACTTTGATTGATAAAGATTAGATTAGAAGGAAAGAAAAGGAAGAAGCTACAGAAAAAAAACGCAAGAACTAAGGGATTTCATAGCTCGAAGAATAGATCGACTGATAGAAGAACAATAAGTTGAGTCGAAGCAGCAGAATGAAAGAGAAGTAGTTTTCAACTTTGAAAGAGTGCAAAAAGGCTTGAAGTACCTACCCATGCAATGAAGAAGAATACCTACCCTGGATTTAATAAGAAATGAGGTATTACCTTTGAACCCTTTGAAAGAACATCGGTAGTGAGAATTTACCATGCTAAGAGAAGATAAGAATAAAAATGGAAAGAGGAATCCAAAAACTCATATCATAGGAAAGAAGGCAAGGAAGCTCAATAAGAAGAAAGCCAAGTTAGAAAAACTACGGGAAGTTCTAGAAAATACTTTCACAGGAGGAAGATATGCAGAAATTGAACCTTTTTGGAATAACAGAACCACACAGAATGGGACTTCTCCACAACAAAGTGATATGACCATTGGAGGCCCCCCAACCGTTAGAATAACACCCCAAAATGGCTAGAAAACACAGTTATGAGCGAATGGACCATTGAGACCGTGCCATAACGAACATATTCATATTGATGGACACATTCCTACACGTTGGAGGAATCTATTAGGACACTTTCTTATTTAACCTGTCGGGCATTGCGTCGGGACCACTTTTTTCCACCCATGATTATCAGAGCTAATAGAGAATTGATTTCATATCATGCTATGATTTCTATACCTTTCCATCCATTTGATTACCCTGCTTGTCCGCTCACCTACCCGATATATTTAGTTACAAGTGTGAATGTTGGGTGAACCAAGCACGTTAGAGAAGTCTGTGGAGGAGATTCTTGTAGACCTCATGGCTGAGAGAGTCATGTCTGTAGGAATACAGGCATCGTCGACTGGAAGATTGCAAGAATCCCCCTCGACTGGATGGAATTCTGGTCTCACTATTGAGAAGCGAAGAAAATAACACGACGATATGGATAACGCGAACCAGATCATGTCGGTCATGTCAGATTTCATACCGCCTTTGGCTAGCGCAGTGAAATGCAATAGTATCCTGTGTGAATTCGATTACACGTTGATCACCACGTGCATCCTGAAGGGGATATGTTTAGTTGGACCCCAGTTAGGACACATCCCAGCTCTGAAGAACATCATCTTTAACCTTGAATACAAGAAGAACTATGCGATGCACCCGCCGCATAGGTATTTGATGAGAACGAATGGGAAGAAGCCACAAATAGTCTCCCAGTCATGGATTAAGGAGATCATGCATAGTCTCCCAACCGTGGATTAAGGATATCACACAATCCATGATACTGAATGTGATGAAGATCCCTCACTTCAACCGACATCAGGAGGTTAGCGCTTGCGTTAAAATCCTCCTATCGTGTTACCATGGAGGGTATCTGTGGCTTTATAGGCACATGACTATTTATCCGGTGTTGATCCACCTAATCATAGGACTGAGCATGCAGGGACTAGACCCTCATCAGTTTTAGCCAGGGAAGGCTTCAGATCGCTCCCTGACATAGCGAATAAAGGAGGATTATGGGGATGTAGAAAAGGGAAAGAGAGGCTACAAGGTAGCCTTCATATAGGATGGAATAGTGCACCTAGCTTCTCATCTTATAATTGGAAAGCTCATTAGAAAGAATCATCTAATACAAGTCACTAGATTCATAGTAGACCTCGTAGGGAAATGTGTAGAAGGAATGAAAATGAACTGGGTGAGCTACCTCATCAATGAGATCGAGAAGGATTGTCGCGAAGCACATGATCAAGGCTATGAATTCCATTTTAGTTATTTATTGGTATTGATCACATTTGTCACTTGGGAAAGGCCGAAAGGAGTGACATTTCTAGAAGTGGAGCCATCAGAGCTGTTGGCCACAAGGTTCTCCACCTTGTGGTATACAAATGACATGTCGAAGCAGTGGTAGTTGACTGTTATATTCCATGCCTACTACCAACAATTGAAGTGTGCTATTGAGGCATTTCCACACATGACATGGAATACATTGCACCACTATAGACTGCCAATGAAGTTTTGTGTAGATCTACACTTTATCTACATCATTGCACACAGGGATGAGAGTAAGGAGGAACTTCAGTCCTATTATAAGTTGACCGAAAAAGATATGGAGGATATCACCAAAGAATGGCCTGCAAAGTTCCTTGTACCAGTTGAGGATGAAGAAATTTTCGACCCCGACATTATCGGAAGTCCCTTGGTCACCCGAGTCGAACATGATGGACAAACTAGCGTGAAGAAAAATAAGAAAAAGGAGGAAGTGTATAACATAGAAACTGATGAGGAGGACAATGCCTCAATGGAAATTAATCTTGACTCACCTGCAAGAGGAGGAGGAGATGAAGTGAACCAATAAGAAGGAGAAAATAAAGATAAAGGTGAAGTTACACCGCCAAAGTCTCCCTCTATCGGGGCCGAAACATCGAAGAAAAGGAAGGTTTCTCCACAGAAACCCTCAACAAGAAAGAAGATCCTCGCCAATAAGCCTCAGTCAAAGAATGTTCTCACAGAGGATGATGTTGGTCTAATCATCGTAACCATTATCTTCAGAGGTTATCTTGCAGAGACATGGAGTGAAGAAGGAGATGTTGTATGAACAAATCGAGAAAGAGATCAAGGAAATATAACAAGCCATCCATTCGAGTTGTGGAGTACCTATTTCACCTTCGTCATCAAAGATTGTAGAATTTGGGGATGAGCCCACCCAATTACGAAGGATAGCAGATGCAATAGAGGCTCAACTTCGTCGAGTCCAAGAAGAAAAGGATCAAGCTACAGAAGCAATGAAGTAAGAATAAGGAGGCTTTGGCAAAGCACCAAGTCGAGGCAGCTTGAGCTAAGATCGAGGCCTTTAAAGAAGCATTGTCGAGATCTGAGTGACTCAGGACAAGTCACAGGTGAGTATTGTCAGACAATTGGCTTAGGTTGATGGATAGTTGGTATGGATTATTGGTTTTCATTGATGTCAACTATTGGAGAGTGATATTGTATATTGATGTCAACCCTTGGAAAATTTTCGGTAGCACAAAGGTTTGGGTAATGGACCAAAGGTTGTTTCATGTATAATGGTATGAGTTTTAATATATTTGAATGTAAGACTATTCTATATTTATAGTACATGTCATTCCATTTCCGGTTGTATGTGGAATGTCACATAACTCCTCATGGTTAGAGAGTTATGGCCATGAGAAGTTGGAGAACCCAGGTTTGGGTAATGGAACCAAGTTTGTTTGATGGATAATGGTACGAGTTTTGATATAATTTTAGGTAAGACTATTCTATATGGATATTGCATGTCATTCCATTTCTGGTGGTATGTGAAACGCCACATAACTCCTCACGGTTTGAGAGTTATGGCCTTACAAAGTTGGAGGACCATCATATGTTGGCTTGAAGCCCCAAAAGTTTAAAGAAGTAAAAGAGATTGCAAAGAAGAAATCATTATTTAAATGATAAAGTAAAGTGACAAAGTCAAGAATGATTATTTAAATAATAAAGTGAAGTGACAAAATCAAAGAAGATTATTTAAATGATAAAGTGAGGTGACAAAGTCAAGGAGGAATATTCAAATGATAAAGTAATGGAAAAATTTCTAATTATGGAATGTGGTTAACCCTAAAAATGAGGAAAATAGGTGAAGTGACCTATAAATGGGTTAAGTGACCTAGAAATGGGTTAAGTGAACTAGAATATGGAGAGTATAAATAAGAGGAAAGGCTCTCTCATTTTACATCACACTTGAGCATATTGAATATCTATAGGTTATTGAGGTAACCAAGGGATATCTAAGATGAATTTCAAAGGGAAGGTGAAGAAAAGAATATCGTAATTCAAGGGAGTATAAATTATTTTGATGATGCTTTCTAAGGTATGTTATTTACAGGTCATCTCACCATTTTCACAATAACTTGTTTTCTAGAATGATTCAAAACATGAAATTTCTATGTCATTGAGGTAACATATCCAAGTATTTGTGGTAAAAAATCCATATTGTGGGTCGTTGTATTTTTGGAGTTAAACTCCATGGAAAATAGGGTTTGTGGCTAGTCCTGAAACTAGTCTAAAACAAGTGTTTCGGGTAAAAACGTCATAACTTCTTCATAAAATATCAAAATTCAGTAAGACAAAATGGTGTGGTTAAAGTACATTATTTTGTATGTTTTGTAACATTTTCAGATCTATTCAACAAATATTCTGTGTGGGGAATGCTCTACAAGGTCTCTCTTTAGAATAAGCCAGAATTCAGTAAGGTATGTCATTTTTTCTATAACTCCTTTTCTAAGAGGTTCCAAGTAGTGACACCTCAAGGAATTGCATAAAACACACTGAAGAACATTTTGTATCATTTCCATATCTTTATTCATTACAAGTATATAGTTATGGTTATTTCCAGTTAGGGTTGTTGACTAATCCAAAACTAGTCATGTGAGACGAAAGAAAAGTTTGATGAAAATGCTAGTCTCTTGTTGTTAAAGTTAAGGAAGGTTTGTAGGTATGTGATCATATAAACCAGGTCTATTACAAAGTTACAAATCTTATTTGAATGGTGAAATTGATGAGGGATTTTGTTTGAGGTACATGTTGGGTACATGGTTGAGACAAGTAGTTGATGAGTTTGCACATACATGAGGTGTATAGTTGATGATGTTGGTACATATTGATGAGTCATAGTTGATGAGTAGTTGATACATGATTGGTACATACTTGGTACATGGTTGGAGGTACTTGTTAGTAGTATTGTTGACACATGGTTTATGGATGATGTAGCATACTTGTATTGGTATATTATTAGAAGCATATATTGATCTTGGTGATGATTATGAGTTGTTGTGTTATGCTTGGTCGCTGCACATATTTGAGAGTTGTCTTGGTGATTGATATTGGTGAGTAGATCTAATTTGGTTGATAAGATTGATGAGACGGGTTTTTGTGATATGTTTTATTGGATAGGTTGCTATGACATGTTATTTGTATAGGTTTGGTGCATGGTTGATGCACTTGTTCATGGTACATGTTGAGGTATAGGTTGTTGCATTATTGATGAACTTGTTTATGGTATAGGTTGATTACAGGTTGGTGCATGGTTTATGCACTTGTTTATGGTACAACTTGATTACAAGATGAGGTATAGGTTGATGCATGGTTCAGGTTATTGGTACAGGTTGTTTGGTACAGGTTGATTGGTACAGGCTTACATCAGTATATCTCACAGTGATAGTGTCACAATGGTTCCATCATTCTAATTATACATTAGGGTGGTTGGACGGGGCAAGGATAGGTGGTTTTAATCACCTTTCCGTTGTAGCCGAGGAACATAGGGGGTTTAGCCTCCTTCTGGTTGTAGTCAGAGAATAGGAAAGTTGGAGCTTCCCTTAGGTTGTAGCCTGAGAAACTAGGGGGTTGGAGCCTCCTTCTAGTCGCAGCTAGAATACAATGGAAGTTGGTGCTTCCAATGAATTTACTTCTTCAAGACATATAAGAAAAGGTGTTATGTAGTTTTCTCCTGCTTTGGGTTTCCATGTAAAACACTGGTGTACTGTGTATGTGTATGATTTTTCATTTGTTCATTTCTTATTTACTCTGCAGTTATTGGATGATAATGATACATTGATATAACACTTGGATTATATGGTTAAAAATGATTAAATTTCTCTATTACTGATTCACCCCCCCTCTCAGTAATCCAAAAATTGGTATCAGAGCGAGGTTCCTTCAGGAAATAGTTTAACCATTGGAAGGAGATCATGGATTATTCTGAGAATGGAGTACCAATGTTTAATTGTCATAATGATTTTAAGTATGATATTTGGAGCAAAAGGATGAAAGTATTTTTACAGGAACAGGGACATTATATTTGGCTATCAGTTGTTATAGGATATGATAGTTAAAAAAGGCCAAAGACTACAACCAAGAAGGAATTGAATAAGAATAAAAAATAGAAATGAATTTCATCTGGGAAGGATTACCTAATACGGTAAGAGAAAAGGTTGGTAAATGTTCATCAACCAAATAAATTTGGGATAAGTTACATGACATATATTCTTCACCCATCACAGATTCAAAAAATGCCAAAGAATATGCAGATACAGAACAAGAAGAAAGATGCTCATCATGTCAAACAGATTCAAAAGAGGAAGAGTATGAAGAATCAAAAGTTGATTACAGAGAAAAATCAATCAGTGCAATTAAATATCTAAGGAAAGAAAGAGAAGAAAACAAGTCATCCAAGAAAGAATTGATGAAGAAAAATGAAAGTGTTCAAGGTTTCGAAAAATATCAGCATGTCATCAAGAATTTAAGATCTCAACTAGAAGAGGCCAAAAGAATTGAAGAAACTCTAGAATATCAAAAGAAATGTTTAGAAGCCAACATAGCAACACAAAAGGAAGAAGCAGAAAAGAGAGAAAAGATATTGATGGATCATATGAAGGAAAGAACCAATGAATTAAACCAACTTGAGGAAGAGTTTGTTCAAGAAGAGAGAAGACTGGAAGAAGAAATAATTACATTGAAAATCCAACTTGAAGAAGAAAATAGAACAGAAGAGGTCATGAAGTCTTAGATAATGAATAAAGAATAAGAGTTTGATAATTTTGAAGAAGAAGTTGTCACACTAAGAGTCAAAATCGTGAATCTCAACAAGAATGTTGAAGAGACAGAAACATCCACATCAGTTGTAGATAATGAAGAGAAGCACTCTACGTTGCTAGAAAAGAAGAATGAAGCAAATAGAAAGAGTTATGCATAAGTACTCAAAGGAAGGAATCATGGTCAACCATAATCTAACAAAACTATTGAAGATACATCTTCAAGAAGATCATCCATGTTCAAGCCACAAATAAGATTCAATAATGATCATGATCAGTCAAGGAAATAATTCAGAAGGACTATGCCACAAAGAAGACCATTCACTCCCAGGTATGCAAATTTATTTTATGGTCATTGTTTTTATTGTACTAACTTTGGACATAAGGTTGTAGATTGTAGGATTATAAAATAAATATTCAAGCAAGAAGTGCCTATGTGGTCGCACGTAACATTGAGTGTTACAAATGTAATAACTATGTACACATAGCTAGTGATTGTAGAAGCATGATCGATACTTCCATGAAAGAGAATACTCATATCAGGTATAAGAAAGTATGGATAAGAAAACAGGAAGAATAAAGACAAGGTACCAAAGATCGCAAGATTGGCAATAAAACGAGATGAAGAAAATTCTACAGAGAAAAAGAAAGATGTCAGATACAAAAAGGTTTGGAAAATAATTGAAATAAAGGAAGGATAGGTAAATAAGGAACATGTTAAAGAGATTTTACTTTCAAGCATTGTAGTGAAAGATGAATCCACAAATAGAAATAAATAATTCATAGTTGAGAGAGATAATGAATCTACTAATGAAGATGATGATGAATCTAATAATGAAGATGATGATGAATCTACCAATTAAGATGATGACGAATACACATTAGACCAGGAATTGTTCTGAGCCATCCAATTTAGAGACTCCCAAGTAATATGAATATTATACAGGGGGAGTCTATGCGATAGATGTGACAGACCAAAGAACCATCCTTCGAGTAGCTTGCAGAGTTTGAGAATACAAAATCAGAGCAATCAGTTAGCAGAAGTACAGTTTGATAGATTAATCAAGACTTCATGATAGTATAGTGATAAATGGGTTAGCATTATGGACAATTGCGCAAGTAGAGTCTTGGAAAATATGGATAGAGATGGATTCGTAAGAACACTTAGTAGGTTTGGATAGATATATGATAGTGGACGAGAGCATGGATTCATAGATTGGTTCAGAGAGTGGTTCAAAGACAAAGGAACATTATCATAATGGATAATAATTACACAGGAAATGGATCGAACAATGCTAATGGATCCCAAATTGATAGATATTTTTAGACATATGTAGTGCATACATCAGTTCACATTGAAAAAATATTAATACTCAGAAACAACAATGAAAAAGCTCCCTATGAACTATGGAAAGGAAGCATAGACAACAACTTCTACATCAAGGTAATTCAAGGTAATATTTTATTAATTGAAATTTATGTTGATGATATTGTTTTGGAAGTAATAATGACATGTTAAGATAGAAATTTACAAAGGATATGCAGAATGAATTTGAAATGTCATTACTTGGAGAACTATCCTTCTTTTTGGGTCTTTAGATATGTCAAAGAAACCAAGGAATTTTTATTTCGCAAACTAAGTATATCAGAGAAATTCTAAAGAGGTTCGGAATGGAATATTGCAAACCAGTTACCACTCCTATGAAAACTAGTTGCAATTTGAGAAAAGATGATGACTCAAATTCTACAGACTAGAGGAAATACAGGTCAATGATTGGTAGCTTATTATATGTGACATCATCCAGACTAGATGTAATGTAGGTAGTTAGACAAGTGGCATGATTTCAAGCAGCACCAAAGGAATCACATGTATTAGTAGTGAAGAGGATTTTCATATATCTCAAAGGAACACAATATTTTGGATTATGGTATCCAAAAGGAAAGGATCTATCACTTATTTCCTACACATATGAAAATTGGGTAGGTTGCATTGATGATCGAGGAAGCACCAATGGAGCAATGTTCTACTTGGGTGAGTGTTTAGTATATTGACTAAGCAAGAAACAATCATCAATATCCTTATCTACAACAGAGGCATAGTATATTGTAGCAACAACATGTTGTACACAGGTTCTATGGATGAAACAAACTTTGACAGATATACAAGTTGAGTATGATGAGCCCATTCCGACCTATTGTTATAATGCAAGCACCATCAGTATCTCAAAAAACCCAGTGATGCACTCCAAGACGAAGCACATTCCATTCAAGTATCACTTTCTATAGGAATAGGTTGCATATAAGAACATCAAAGTTGAATATGTGGGAACAAAAGAACAAGTGACATAAATCTTTACAAAACCACTTCCACGAGAAGACCTTGAGTATCTTTTCTAGAGACTAGGAGTAATTTCTACTCCAAAATGAATGATTTTGAATGCTTATCTTATATGTTTTATATGTACACGAGGAAGCACCATAAATAGGAAAAAGGGGGATATATTTATCAGATGCAAAGGTAAATTCTTGGAGAGAGAGAATAGAGGCATGTTTCAAAAGGGAGTGATTGTCATAAGGGAAGAATGAGTGATATGACTTCAGAGTGATATCCTTTGTAAAAGGGGGGATATTATTCATAAGAAGAGAAAGAGAGTAATTAGAGGATTATAAACACAAAGACAAATCAAAGGCACATAGACAGGGAGAGCAGCCCCAAGGAGAGCTCAGTCAGGGGGAGAAACCCCAAAGGGAGATACCCTTTTCCATTGATGTCAAAGGGGGAGAGATAGAAACATTGATAAAGAATATAAGAACGACTGTTATCATGACTAAGTGTTTCCATCAATGTTGGTGTTTCCATCAATGCCGAAGGGGGAGATTGTCAGACAATTGGCTTAGGTTGATGAATAGTTGGTATCAATTGCTAGTTTTCATTGATGTCAACTATTGGAGAGTGATATTGTATATTTATTTCAACCCTTGGAGAAAGTCTGATAGCAAATTTTGGTAGCAAAAAGGTTTCGGAAATGGACCCAAGGTTGTTTCATGTATAATGGTATGAGTTTTAATATATTTGAAGGTAATACTATTCTATATGTATAGTACATGTCATTCCATTTTCGGTGGTATGTGGAGCGTCACAAAACTCCTCACAGTTAGAGAGTTATGGCCATGAGAAGTTGGAGAACCCAGGTTTGGGTAATGGACCCATGTTTGTTTGATGGATAATGGTATGAGTTTTGATATATTTGTAGGTATTACTATTATATATGGATAATACATGTCATTCCATTTATGGTGGTATGTGGAACATCACATAACTCCTCACGGTTTGAGATTTATTTCCTTACAAAGTTGGAGGACCCCCATATGAAGGCTTGAAGCCCCCAAGGTCAAAGAAGTCAAAGTGAACTAAAAGAAGAAATCATTATTTAAATGATAAAGTAAAGTGAAAAATTCAAGGTGGATTATTTAAATAATAAAGAGAAGTGACAAAATCAAGAAAGATTATTTAAATGATAAAGTAAGGTGACAAAATCAAGAAGAAATATTTAAATGATAAAGTAATGGAGAACTTTCTATTCATGGAAAGTAGTTAACCCTAAAATAAGGAAAATAGGTTAAGTGACATAGAGGATGAAAGTATAAATAGGATAGCTATGGAATCTTGCAAATATCCTTTTGTGGATCAATGGAGAGCTTCTTGTGAGAACATATTTTAGAGTATTGATGGAGAGCTTCTTGTGAGAGATTCTTGTGAGAGAATTTTGGTGTGGATATCTTAAGCATGATTGAAGATTTATTCTAAGAAATAGAGCGTGAGGAGGATCTCATGGATGCATCAAAGTTTCTTCAATATCGAAGATCTTGACGACAAAAGTCTCAGAGCTTCAAAAACCCTAGTTTCTGAGGTGTACGCGGGTTGTAATGGGCCTAAGCGCGTACATACGCAGGATGTATGAGGACAGGGCATGTACAGTGGATAAATCATGGATATTTTTGTTTTATATGATGACTGGTTGTTGAAGATTGAAGCAGGTTCCATATCTGTATTCTATGGGCTTAGATCTATCACTGAGACACTGGTATGGTTGCATTATTGTCTTCATGGATACTCTTGTTTGTTGTGTTGTGAATTCTTAGGGAATTCTTGGTATGGATGCTATGATGTGGTTTATGTTGGTTGATGGAGTGAGAAACACTCTTATGATTCAATACCGATATGATGACTATAGTATGTTGATTTCTTATGCATGATTGAGTAGCATTCATATTGATTGATTGTGGAGCATGAGTAAGCTATTTGAGAGCTTGGATGTGTTGTGACTAGTTGGTGGTTAGTTTGGATAGTGAGAGACAGAAGGGAATTATAAATTGATTGTAGAGGAGCTGAGTTGATATTGAAGGACAAACCCTAATAGCTCAGAAGGTATACACAGTTTGTAGTACTATTTGGGCATGTATACGCACAGGCTGTACTACTGGTAGGGCACGCACACATGCATGTTGCACTACTAATAGGTCACGTACCTATTGCAGATTGATATCTGTTGAGGATTGTTGCCTCATCTTAGTTGATGCTGAGGATGTAAGTTGAGTCTTTCACTATAGATCAGGTGCTCTTGTAGAGTTGTACTCTATTCAATTATTTTTGAAAAACCCCAAGGATTGTAGTCCGTAATAAAAAGAAAATTGTACATACATCTTGTGTTCCTTGTGGTGATGACTTTTTGATGATATATTGGTGACATATGTTGTTGATATGTGTTCACATCTAACTAGTTATAAATGACAACAATGGGTAATGAGTAAACGTTGAATGCTAACTAATTATTTTTGTGTAAGAGGGATGTTTTGGGAAAAAGAGCCCCACACTCATTCACCCCCCCTCTAAGTGTGGTAGGTGTGTCAAACAATTGGTTTCAAAGCAGGATTTCACTACAAGATTTAACAAGTTTGAAGGAGATCCATAGACACACAAATGGTTTATGAAATACCAATCATTGATGAGGAAAACTATTCTACTTGAATAATAGAGATGAGAGTGTATTTGAATACAATGGGAGAAGCTATTTGGAAGGCATCCATTGGTGGATCAGTTCTATTGAAGAGCAAGTCAAAGTTTGCGGCTCAAAGGGAAGAAAAGAAGAATGATGCATTATCTCTCAAGACCATTCTTAGTGGACTCTCAAGCCCTATCAAAGAGAGCATGGAACAATGCACTTTTGCCAAGGATCTATGGCTAAAGTTAGAGGATACATATCAAAGCAAGAAGGAGAAGAAAGACATTGAAGACAACTCCATCAAGACACTTGAAGGTAAAGAATCTCCAAAAACTCTTGATTGTATTATTTCTAAATGTGATATTGAAAACATTTCAAGTGAATATAGCACAAAGGAAGATCCCAAAAGTATTTCAAATGAAGATACAAAATCTCCATAGACTCTTGATTGCAATAATTCAAAATGTGATGATGTTGAATTTTTCTCTACAAGTGAAGAAGAAAATCTAGAAGTAGTTTTGATAAAATAAATTGAATGTTATCCCATGGAAGAAGTAGAGGAAAAACTATTGGAGCTTAAAAGGAAGGTTGAAGATGGTTTATATTAATATAGAAATGACCACTATTATATAGACTATAGATATATTTCGGATAACACTAAAAAGTTTTTCAAGAAGAGTCAAAGGAACATATTGAAGTTAAAGGGAATGCTCAAATAACAAGAAGAGAGAAATAAGACCAAATTAGAAGAAAAGGAAGAAGAGATCACAAGACTAAATAATGAAAAAGAAGATATGAATGTAGATGATGAGATTAATAAAAGTTTTGAAACTATTGTCCATCTCAAGACCCAAATTGAAGTAGCCAAAAGGATAGAGGAACTATTGAAGAATAAAATAAAATAAAAGGAAGAGTCATGTTATAAGTTAGAATCTGAAATTGTTGATCTTACAAAGAAAGTGGAGAAGTCAAATAAATTCTTGAATAGCTCACTAATATTGGATGAGATCTTGGAAAGTCAAATATCACCATATGATAAATCAGGTCTTGGATACAAAAGGGAAGTTACACATGCTGAAGCAAGCATCTCAAAGATGCATGAAGTAAGTCCATCAAAGAAGGAAGAGAATGTTGCAAAACAACCATCTACATGAGGCAAAGACTCACAAAAGAACAAAGCAAGCAAGAAATCAAGAAGCTACTTTTGGTACACCAAAGAAAAGGTATGAAAATATTTTTCATGGGCATTGTTATTCATGTAATGGATATGGTCACAAAGATTTTGAATGTAGATCTTATGAAAGGAGATATAATGGAAGATTTTATAACACCATGAGGTGTTGGTGATGTGATCAAGTAGGACACATTGTTATTCACTGTAACACCATGAGATGCTACAGCTGTAGTGGATTTGGCCACAAATCTCAGGAGTGTTGGAACACAAGAAGAAAGTCCATGATGAGGACTTCACATAGCATGGATAGAAGAAGGATGAAGTAAGGAAGGGGGAAATATTTGAAAAGATGGATGCTCAGAGGTCAAGTTATGAGCATAAAGGACATCTACATAAGTGGGTGAAGAAGACAGAGCAGCCATAACAGAATGAAAGACTGAAGGGAAGTTCAAAAGTGTCATCTACTGAGGCATATGCATGTGACAATGGTGACAATCGCATACATATGTAGGCTGACCTTGAATAGGTCACGTACATATGTAGGTTAACCTTGAATAGGTCACATACATACACGAGCTATTGTGCAGTAGGCCGCGTATATGTGGTAAAGCCTTGGGAAAAAAGGCAATACACATGATTTGCAGCTTGATGTGATGGTATAACTTTGTGATGCAGGGTCTGACATGGTTTATTGCAGGTTCTGACACTGTTTGTTGCAAGTTTTTATGATTCTGTATTGGATTATGTAAGTTGATGATGTAAAATAAAATCTTGGGTGCATGGCACTAACCCATCAACATGGATTGATGCATTTTCTGTTGAAGAACAATGTTGATTATGACAGTCAAGTTATGACACCTTGGTTATGTGATATATCTTGATGATGTATTGGAAGCTTACTTGTTGGAAAGCTTGATCCATGCACTTAGCATATGGATGGGCTACACATTGGGACATGTGTTTGGTGAGTTGATGAGGTGATCATGTTGTACATCATTGTTGATCTATAGTTGATGCATGATTGGTAATTTTCTAGTACATTGGTAGAGGGTTGATGCATGATTGGTAATTTCCTAGTACATTGGAAGAGGAACCTACGAAGGTGCTGATTTATCACATGTTTTATGGAGGATTTGGCATAAATGTATGGGATTCATCATTTTGTGGAGTTTGTGCATGATGGTGTACAAGCTTTGGTACACTCATATGGCATGGCGCTTCGATGATTACACCATCGGGTATCTACTCTGGATTAGCACAACATTTTCATTTGTTTGAGATACGATTGTGGCACTTGGTTCATGATGAGACATATCATGAGTGATATGATACATTGGTTAGCATATTGGTAGATTCACATTGTTTGGCATATTGATAGATACACATGTTGGCATATTGATAGAGGTATATGATTGATACATTCCACATGGATGATATCTTTGGCACATTGCATGATGTTGATGTACATGGTTGATGTACATAGGTGTTGTGCATGATGATCACACATTTTGTACAGGATGTACTTGGTATATATTGTTCTCATGATTCTTTATTTCATCGTTGACATATATTTTGCTTCATGATGCTTGGTATGGGATGAGTTTGATGCATGAATAGGTCCAAAGATCATTATATGGTAGCACATTGTTGATCTTGTAGAGACTATAAGGGATACATACCCATAGGGGGAGTCATTCTTCTTCCCATGATTCTAGGAGGAGATATTTATCAGATGCATACCTGGAAAAGAGCCCTATATTTGAAGAAAGATCACATAAGAATAATTCTAGGGGGAGAAATGATCACAGGGGGAGTATGTTTGATGTATCTTTAGCATTACTTCAGATTGATATCCCTTGTTCAAAAAGGGAGATATTATTCAAAGGAAGATAAAAGGCACTCAGATAGGAGGAGCAACCCCAAGAGGAGAATGGACCTTTGTCATTGATGTCAAAGGGGAAGAGTTAATCACATTGATGTGATTGATGTTTATTGATGGGGAGAGATAATCGCATTGACTATTGATGTAGAGCATGCATTATCTACATATTGACATCGATAATTGGTAATTTGTGTTGACATCAATGTTGGTATTGCCATCAATGCCAAAGGGGGAGATTGTTGGATCATGTTGTCAGTGATGCCAATGGTTTGATTGATTGATGTCAAGTGATTGATTAATTCCAAATGATTGATTGATGTCAAGTGATTGATTAATTCCAAATGATTGATTGATTGATGGTTGATGTAATGTAATATGTATTTTTCTTAATGAGAATGCATAGATGAAGATGGATCAATGAGTTGTCATTGATACATGATGAAGTTGGATCGATGTGGTTTCATTGGTATATGATGCATTGTTGGAAAGATATATAGATGACTCATTATTGCCTTATCATGGTTGATAAATTGCACAAATGGATGAACTCCAAAGTGGTTCCCTTATGGTGAAAGCCCTCACGGGAAGATGCTTTGCGGATTGAGTTATCCTAGAAGAATGGTTGGAGGACCCATGCTTGTATGTGGAATAATGAGATAAAGATCAAGGAAATTGTTGGTGAAACTATCCTAGATGAATAGTACTTGTCATGCCATTTCCGGTGGTATATGGAATGTCACATAACTCCTCACGATTTCAGAGTTATGGCCTTATGAAGTTGGAGGACCCCCATATGAAGGCTTGAAGCCCCCAAGGTCAAAGAAGTCAAAGTGACCTAAAAGAAGAAATCATTATTTAAATGATAAAGTAAAGTGACAAAGTCAAGGTGGATTATTTAAATAATAAATAAAAGTGACAAAATCAAGAAAGATTATTTAAATGATAGAGTAAGGTGACAAAATCAAGAAGGAATATTTAAATGATAAAGTAATGGAGAACTTTTTATTTATGGAAAGTGGTTAACCCTAAAATAAGGAAAATAGGTTAAGTGACCTAGAGGATGAAAGTATAAATAAGATAGCTATGGACTCTTGCAAATATCCTTTTTTGGATCAATGGAGAGCTTCTTTTGAGAACATATTTTGGAGTATTGATGGAGAGATTCTTGTGAGATCATTTTGGTGTGGATCTCTTGAGAATGATTGAAGATCTATTCCGAGAAAGAGAGAATGAGGAGGATCTCATGGACATATCAAAGTTTCATAAATATCGGATATCTTGACAACAAAAGTCTCGGAGCTTCAAAAACCCTAGTTTCTGAGGTGTACACGGGCTGTAATGGGCCTAAGCATGTGCATACGTGAGTTGTATGAGGACAGGGTGCGTACAGTGGATAAATCATGGAGATTTGTGTTTGAGATGATGAATGGATATTGAAGAATGAAGCAGGTTCCAGATCTGTATTCTATGGGCTCAAATCTGTCAATGAGACACTGGTATGGTTGCATTATTATCTTGATAGATACTATTGTTTGTTGTGTTGTGAATGCTTAGGGAATTCTTGGTATGGCTTCTATGATGTGGTTTATGTTGGTTGATGGAGTGTGAAACACTCTTATGATTCATTACTGATATGATGACTATAGTATGTTGATTTCTTGTGCATGATTGAGTAGCATTCATATTGATTGATTGTGGAGCATGAGTAAGCTATTGGAGAGCTTAGATGTGTTGTGAATGGCTAGTGGTCAGTTTGGATAGTGAGAGATAGAAGAGAATGATAAATTGATTGTAGAGGATATGATTTTCTCTTGAAGGAAAAACCCTAATAGATCAGAAGGTATATGAAGGCTATAGTACTATTTGGGCGCATATACACGCAGGTTATAGTACTGGCAGGGTGTGTACACACGCATGCTGCACTACTGATAGGTCGCGTACCTGTTGCAGATTGATATTTGTTGAGGATTGTTTCCTCATCTCAGTTGATGCTGAGGATGTAAGTTGAGTCTTGCACTATAGAGTTGGTGCTCTTGTAGAGTTGTACTCTATTCAATTGTTGTTGAAAAACCCCAAGGATTGTAGTCTGTAATAAAAAGAAAATTCTGCATACATCTTGTGTTCTTTGTGTTCCTTGTGGTGATGACTTGTTGTTGATACATTGATGATATATGTTGTTAATATGTGTTCACATCTAACTGGTTATAATTGACAACAATGGGTAATGATTAAATGTTGAATGCTAACTAATTGAGGGAAGTTTTGGGAAAAAGAGCCCCACACTCATTCACCCCCCATCTAAGTGTGGTAGGTGTATCCAACATGAGGAAAGTAGGTTAAGTAACCTATAAATGGGTTAAGTGACCTAGAAATAGGTTAAGTGACCTAGAAATGGGTTAAGTGACCTAGAAGGTGGAGAGTATAAATAAGAGGAAAGGCTCTCTCATTTTACATCACACTTGAGAATATTGAATATATATAGGTGACTAAGTTAACCAAGGGATATATAAGTTGAATTTCAGAGGGTAGGTGAAGAAAAGAAGGCCGAAATTCAAGGGAGGATAAATTCTTTTGATGATGCTTTCTAAGGTATGTTGTTTATAGGTCATCTCACCATTTTCGTAATAACTTGTTTTCTAGAATGATTCAGACCGTGAAATTTCTATGCCATTGAGGAAACATATCCAAGTATCTGTGCTAAAAAAATCATCTTGTGGGTCGTTGCATTTTTGGAGTTACACTCCGTGGAAAATAATGTTTGTGGCTAGTTCTGAAACTAGTCTAAAACAGGTGTTTCGGATAAAAACGTCATAAATTCTTCATAACAGAACCAAATTTAGTAAGACCAAATGTTTTGGTTAGATTACAGTATTTGGTATTCTATGTAAAATTTTCAGATCGATTCAATAAATATTCTGTGCGAGGAACACTCTACAAGGCCGCTCTCTAGAATAAGCCAGAATTCAACAAGGTATGCCATTTTTGCTATAACTCATTTTCTGAGAGGTTCCAAGTAGTGACACATGGAGGAATTGCATAAACACACTAAGGAAAATTATGTATCATTTTTTAGATCTTTATTCATTACAGGTACATAGTTATGGTTATTTCAATTTAGGGTTGTTGACTAATCCAAAACTAGTCATGTGAGACTAAAGAAAAGTTTGATGAAAAAGCTAGTCTCTTGTTGTTAAAGTTAAGCAAGGTTTGTAGGTATCTGATCATATACACTAGGTCTATTACAAAGTTACAAATCATATTTGGATGATGAAATTGATGAGGGCTTTTGGTTGAGGTACACATTGGGTACATGGTTGAGACAAGTAGTTGATGAGTTGGCACATACATGAGGTGTATTGTTGATGATGTTGGTACATATTGATGAGTCATAGTTGATGAGTATTTGATACATGATTGGTACATACTTGGTACATGGTTGGAATTACTTGTTAGTAGTATTTTTGACACATGGTTTATGGATGATGTAGCATACTTGTATTGGTATATTATTAGAAGAACATATTGATCTTGGTGATGATTATGAGTTGTTGTGTTATGCTTGGTTGATTCACATCTTTGAGATTTGTCTTGGTGATTGATATTGGTGAGTAGATCTAATTTGGTTGATAAGATTGATGAGACGGGTTTTTTTGATAGGTTGTTTGGACAGGTTGTCATGAAATGTTATTTGTATAGGTTTGGTGCATGGTTGATGCACTTGTTCATGGTACAAGTTGAGGTACAGGTTGTTGCATGGTTGATGCACTTGTTTATGGTACATGTTCATTACAGGTTGGTTGGTATAGGTTGGTGCATGGTTGATGCACATTTTTATGGTACAGGTTGATTACAGGTTGATGTACAAGTTGATGCATGGTTCAGGTTATTTGTACAGGTTGATTGGTACAGGCTTACAGTAGTATATCTCACAGTGATAGTGTGGCAGTGGTTCCATCATTCTACTTATACATTAGGGCAGTTAGATGGGGCAAGGATGGGTGGTTGTAGCCGAAGAACATAGGGGGTTGTAGCCTCCTTCTGGTTGTAGCCAGAGAATAGGGGAGTTGGATCTTCCCTCAGGTTGTAGCTTGAGAAACTAGGGGGTTGGAGCCTCCTTCCAGTTGCAGCTGGAAAACAAAGGAAGTTGGTGCTTCCAATGAACGTAATTCTTCAAGACATATAAGAAAAAACGTTATGTGGTTTTCTCCCACTTTGGGTTTCCACGTAAAACACTGGTGTATTGTGTATGTGTATCATTGTTCATTTGTTCATTTTTATTTACTCTACATTTATTGGATGATAATGCTACATTGATATAACACTTGGATTATATGGTTAAAAAGGATTAAATTTCTCTATTACTGATTCACCCCCCCCCTCTTAGTAATCCAACAAGTGTTGGGGGCATGTTGGCCCTTGACCAAGTTTTGAGGAAATATTGGTCGTGTTTGACCACTTTTGGGACTTCAACAGGATGGACGAATATGGAGCACCCAAGCGGAGGCAAGGTCGTGGGATCTCACTTATTTTGTAGACTTGTGGACCCTCTTATTGCTCAGTTTGTAGGAAGGGTTTAGGTAGCTTGAGTCAAGGCTTCAAACTGGCGTAACATGAGCTTCCCCA
>SNQJ01S0135349.1:54027-64727 GCA_010110895.2 Picea sitchensis
ATGATTCCAATTTAGTACAACAACTATTGTAATCGTATTTCATAAGTAATTTGTTAAGAAAGAATCTTTTCCTCCGTATTTACTGTGAGTAAATCAAGACCTACAAGCTATGTGGATTACTGTATTTTACACTTTATTCAAGGTTACACTATCTATTTTCTTCTACTGCAACAGGGTGAGATTCTTCAGTAATTGATGCCTTGCTTTGTTTGACATTTTTGTATTTTCTTTCATACCATTTGATATTTCAATTTCAAATCAGACACAAAATACGGCCTTTGTGCTGCCACACTGTTAATTTCATTTAAGGAATTTTTCTCATACAACTAAGGTAGAAAAAGAACTTTTAAAAAACAATCTCATAAACTTTCCTAATGCCTAACATTATCCTTTGAGACTTAAGTTTAATCTCAGGACCAACATGAGGGATGAACCTGTGCATAATAATGATATGGACAAAGTTAGTGAGGATACCAATCATGGTACCCCTGCCCAAGGGGATTCTTGTGCGTTTCCTTCCTTTGGAAACATTGGTGTTCCACTGATGGCCACTTTGAAAATTCATGGGTTGAATGTAGGACTATCAGTTTGGTTGTGGACCACTCCAAGTGTCTCAAATTCTCTTGATGATTCTCAGATAAGAACCTTATGTCARGGGCATCATAYGTATTTTGATCCTTCRCCTTATTCTTCTGCAAAGTTTACTTCTCCTCCTCCTCCCCCTTCTAGTGAAAGTCTTTATACTATTAACTAGAAGTATAAGAGGAATAGGAAGAGGAAGGGTAAGAATAAGAAGTTACCAACCTATGCTATTCATGTTGGAGATAGGTCATCAACCTATGAAAGTCATGTTGAAGAAAAGAAACCAACCACTTCAAGTCATATTGGGGGAACGCAATGAACCTCTATGAGTCATTCTAGAAGCAAAATTCCAGTCACTTCTAGTCATACTAACATCAAGTCACTGAACTCTGCGATTAATGTTGGGGTATTTTCACCAACCTCTAATAGTCATTTTAGAGACAAGAAGCCAAACCCTGCTAGTCATGTTGGGGGAAACCCATTGGCCACTACAAGTCATGATGGGGATACTAATACGATTGAGAAACCTAGATATATAAGACATAAGCCCAAGTTCCCTTGTAATATTTTCAAAGGAGATCACCTTACTAATTTGTTATCTTCTATGGCCATGGCAGGAGTGTTAGAATTATGGGATAACATGGATTTTACCTTAGTTCTCCAACAAACCCCTTATCACCACTGGCCCTTCTAATAAACCATAAGGATAGATCGTGCATAGAGTGCACAATGTAGTCTCATCTGAGATGGTTTATGGGGGACTGTAGGATGCAGATGTCTACAATCATGGAAGGGATTGGAGGATGTTCTTTCTTACTCCTTATTTCTACTTAACCATGAATTTGATTACAGTGTTCATAAGATCCATTCATTCATGTGTATATTTATTATATTGAACATTGTAAATAAACCATCCATTCATATATCTAACCATATAATCATAACTGCAGAAATAGTAAAACATTAAAATTGATTGCACACATAGTTTTACCATGGTTTACCCCCCAGGGGATACGTCCACAAAGATATTTTGCTTCTTTTATTATTCATCAAAAAGGCGCTACGCACATTACATCATAATATAGTGTAGTGAGGCATACCAAGATACCACTAAGCTCCACAACTTTCAAACTAAACCTCAACTACTTCGACTTCATCTGAGCTCTACAACTCTCAAAACAGACTTCAATTCATAAAAACTCCAAAATAAGTTCCCCAAAATAGACTTTTTGCCACACACAAACTCTAGATTAATATAGATGCCTCAACCTACTTTCTATTTCTTATATTTATATTAAAAAATTGGGCTAGAAACCCTTACAATATATCCAAAACCCCTAACCCTAACATGGCTAGGTTTGTCCACATTTTCACTGGATTTCCGCAAATCCTATCCCGCGCATTGCTTTTCCCCAAAATGTGGCGCATTCTCCTTCTTGGTCCAATATTCCTCATTTGTTTCACTTTTCTCCAAACATTCCCACTCAAACAGACCCCCAACACTAACATGTGGCTCGTCCTATGCCACTTAGCCTTTATGCACCTTCTAGAGTGCTACCTCCATCGAATGAAACTTCTTTCCCAATTCTGTCACTTTCTCCTTAGCATGTGCACTCTTCTCTGCTAGTGTCTCCAAATACTGTGTTGTTATGTGCTCTTTTAGAACTAATTTTATTTCTACTAGCACCTATTCCCATCTTCCTTTATTTGTTTGGAGCTCATCTATCATTCCTTTAGCTTGTTTTTGAAATCGCTCCAACTGAGCCTTCCTTGCTTGTTTTTCCTCCTGCATAGTATTTACATCTTCCTGCAAATTCTTCAGCTCCTTCACAACCTTCATTATTAGGGATATGTCCATGTTATTTTTCCTCTTCTTGAAGTCTTGAACCATGAGGTTCATTTTTTCTTCTCTCTGCTCCAGCTGATGGATCTTTTCATCCTCTTCTAAGTTGGTCCAAATATGTGTAGTCCTGTTATATAGTTCTGCCACTTCTTTAACCTCCTGCACTATACTCTCTACATGAAAAATAGTTTGTTTATTTCTTTTCTCCTGTACATCTAGAGGTGTGATCATAGTCAATTTCTCTATTAACTCCACTATTTCTTGTTTGTATTTCTCCATGGTCTATGCATTTTTTTGTATCTTCTATTATGTTGTAACTTCTTGTGCCTACGCATAGTCTAGTATACTCCTGTATACCTCTGTAATATTTTTCTCTAAGTTATCTTGGCACTGCTTCTCTTCCTCCTTTTCTTGCATGATCTGTTCACATGTCACTTGAAAAATCTATTTCACCTTGTGTTCAAGCGCTAGGTTGGTGGCATATGCCCTATCTCTATACTGTACTTCCTAAATGACACTCGCTTGTAGTCCATATAATGCTTTCCTGGGTATTTTTGCTAGAACCAACTCCATATGTTCCACTTCCTTTACTAGTCTCTGCATTGTTTTTTCATCCACCTCCAACATTTCTTGTGTGACTTTGAATCTTTCACTACTCATGAATATTGTTTTCATGGTCTCTTCTTTCTCCTTGTGCACTGATTATTCTTGTGATTTTTATTTCTACTATGTTGTTGGATGATGTGTTGTATCTATTTGCAGTCTTTGTAATATGTCATGTACTTATGCTAATTTCTCCATGATTTCTTCCCCTTGTGCCTCTCTTGCTCGTACTACGTCATCTCCTCTATCTTGGACTTTGTCTACGACCAAATATGCATCGTCCTCTATAATAGTTATAGTTGGAGGATTCTTGTGATACTTCATCTTTTTCCTTATTTCTTCCACCTGTGTTCTTGTTCTCTTCTTTGTTGGGGTTGAGGTCTTCACCTCAGTTTTCTTCTTTGTTGCTTCCCCATATTTTACTTCCTTTGGGAGAGAGCTATATCCCTTTCCGCCATCCCCTTTTACTTATGTCCTTGACATAATCTCTTTCTTTCTTGGCTTATTTCTTGTTTCACTGCTTCCTGAGGCTTGACCACAATCTATAACCTTCCTTGTATTATTTGCTTGACTTCTTGTCTTCTTGGATGTTCCTTATTCTGTTGGATACTTAGGATTTGTTCCTTTCTTTTATGTTGATGGAACCTTTGACTATGCAAGACATCCTTTCACAATCCATTCTACTTCTTCATGTGATGTGAAATACCTCATTTCCATCCACTTCTTCTTTGGGTCCCTTCTGGCCTGGATCCACAAATGATGTCTTGAAGCCTTGAAATTAACAATCCCTTCATTTTACTGAACTATTTCAATTGGAATCCTTCGTAAACTGGTTGTCTTCTGTTGCATATCCTCCAAGAACATGGAAAATACTGCATTGTTTGCCTGCTAGTTCTTGGGGTCCTTTTCCTGCCACAAAGTTTCATAACAAACTGCACAACATTTTCCCTTTCTATCCAAAAAATATGAAAATTTGGGTTCCTTCTAGCCCACCAACACTATCAATATTAGAAAACATGAGTAATGGAATTATGTTCCATTATCCTATGCATATATGAAATCTATCATAAATTGGTTCGACAAGTATGGTGCCCAGCTTAACACTACACCCTTTGTGCACTACGCAACTACTGCTATCACTCTGGTTGGGGCTTCTTCCTTTCGATACTTTCTCAAAATTTTGCAAGCCATAAAAAATTTAGAAAACTTTGTCTCCTGGTCATTGATATCCTTTATTATTATACCCCTAGTTCCCCTATTTTTTCGAACTGCACTTTAACTTCCTCTACAATTTCTTTATCCCTGGATTTATTGTCCAGATAATCTTTTGGTTTTACACCACTAGTAGGTAGCCCTGTAATTTTGGATATGATGTCCACATCTATGGGGACTGKCCTATCCATCCATTGGATACCTCCATGTACCCTATATAGAAATTTCTTCTCACAAAGACCCACATTCTTACTGCGCATGAAATGCAGTATGTCCACTAGATTCATAATTTATTAGTTGGAGAGGCTTGTGATCCATTACACGGGCCGTAAAATGGGATTTCCTAGGGGTCCTACCTCCCCCTTATTTTCTAATTAATATTCCTAAAAAAATTTAGGAAACTTTGCGATGTCGGTTACATCGTGATCTGCATATTTGAGTTTTGGCACCTTCCCTAACATATCTTCCACTGCAACTACAACATCTGGAAGATGAGGTAAAGTTATGTCTGTTGCGCTTCATGCTTTCCTCTTCTAAACAATGGATAGGTTTTCTTCTGTGGCTTCATCCTCGACTTCTTATTCTTCTTCTCCCTCTATATATTGTTGTCCTTTGACCTCTTCTATGACTTTCTGCTTCTGTTTGTCCTTTTCCTCCACTTCTGTAGGGTTTCCAAGACTAGGGTTGGCGCCACCATTAGAGTTTTCTCCACTTTGATCTACTTGCATCTATTATTTGGTTGATATTTATTCCTCTATTTTTGGTAGGACTGATAGATTCAGTCTCTGATGTTGTGACGTCCTCCAACTCCACAAAATTCTTCGGTTCTTCCATTATTTCCTTCTTCCTTCCTTCTTGTCAGGTCACACTTACGAAATGCTCGAGAGCACCAACCTTTCAGGGTGCCATATAACTATTCTTGCACACGATTGAATGAATTTTTCTCTTTCTCAATCACCCTTTTCTCGCACTCTCCATTTCTCTGTTCCTCAAAAATTGCTAAGTGTCGAACTTTCCCATGGTTTTCCCTTTTTATAGACTTGTTTTTCGCTTTTTTTGGTTATTTGTGTGATGTCTATTTTTTTTCTGTGCACAGTCTTCCAAATAATGTCGCATCGGTTTCTGCATGCTATCATTTCTGAATTATCTATTTGTCACTTATTCCTCCTAATTTTTGGATTTTTCTTCATTTTTCTTTTTCTTTCTTCCTTTTACTTCTTTTAGCTCCTACTATTTACAATATGTACAAGTCTACTTGTTGTGCTGCAACTATTGAGAGTTAGTAGGTCGATTGTCCCAATATAGTTGTAGTTGACTACCATTCACCATTCCTTGCACTTCCTTTTGTACTAAGTCTTTTAGTTGTACAACACCTCCATTTGTGACTGTCTTTATTTGATATGGTCCTAGCCAATGCACTCTGAGTTTCCCTGGGTGCTGCAAATATTTACTATCATAGAGGAGAACCAAACCTCTTTCCTTAAACCTCTTCTTCTTGATATGTTTGTCATTACATGCTTTATCCTTTTATTTGTGTACCTCTTGACCTGACATGATTTTTTCCTCTTCTAATTCTATTATTTGACCCAATATTTCCTTTGTTGTGCCACTTTTTGTCATGTCTGTAATTTCTACAATTCACATAATTTGTATAAACAAATCTAAGGGAACTACTTCCTCCTGTCCATATACCAATATAAAGGGTGTTTTTCCTATTAATTTTTTGCAGGTAGTTCTATAAGCCCAAATTACTACCGGTACCTTCAAATCCCAATCATCTTTGTTTACATTACAAATCTTTGTCAAGGCATTCTCCAAAATCTTGTTGAAGACTTCCACTGTTCCTTTTTTTTAGGGTGGTAAGGAGTACTCTTTTGGTGGTATATCTTAAATTATTCAAGCATTGCCTCAATTGTACAATTTATGAAGTGAGTCCCATGATCACTCATCAATATTCTTGGACATCCAAAACTTGTCACTACATTCTCAAATAAAAAGTGCGTTGTAGTCTCTATGCTGCAATCCTTTACTAGTGTTTCCTAAACCCATCTGGTCAATTATTTCGTTGTTGTAATAATATATGTGGCTCTTGATATTCTTATTGGTGGATTAATTGGACCTACAAAATATATTTCTCATTTATCGAACACTTGTAAAGTAACCTGTGGTATTAGTGGCATATCATCCCTCCTAGATCGCTTCCCAACTCTTTGAAAAACATCACACTTCTGACAATATTCCTTTGAATTCTTATGAATTGTTTGCCACCATAATCTTGTGTATTATACCTTTTGTGTGGTAGTGTTACCTGCATAGTTTCCTCCTACAATCCCTTCATGCACCTCTACCAAAATAATGGGTCTTTCATGCTCCATCACACATCACCTCAAGATGTTATCTGATCCGCATTTGTATAAATGAACTGCAATTAGCTGATAATCTGTAGCTCCGACCACCAAAATTTTATTCTATGTAGTGGTAAATTCTCTTGGTGAAAATTTTATACTCAATAATGTCAGCAAAATATTCATCAACTATCTATACTGAAAACAATTGTGCATATGGAAATTTGTCTTCCAAATTATTAGGCTCTTCTCCATTCATTATTTTGGATAAGTGATTTGGGCCTGCATTCAATCTTTCAGGCTTCACCACAACTTCAAAGTCAAATTATTGAAACAAAAGTAGCCATATGCATATCCTTCCCCCCAACACTGGCTTATTAAATAAGTATCTCAGAGCTTAATGATCTATGAACATCTTAAAGTGTTGTCCCAACAAGTAATGTATGTATTTCTGCAAAGCATACACCATAGCTAGACCTTCTCTTTTTGTAGTATTGTATTTCTTCTCTGAATATGATAATTTTATTCTTGCAAAATAAATAGGGTGATCTATATCACCTTCTCCTAGATGGGTTAATACTTCTTCTAATGCAATTGTAGATTCATCTACATGAACATGAAATTCTTTATCCCAATCTGGAAATACTAAAATCAATGCAGTGACCATCTTCTCCTTCAAAATATCTAGACTCTTCTGGAATTCATCATTCCACTAGTCCTTAGTATCCTTATTTAGTAACTTCTCCATTGGTGTGATGATCTATGCATATCCTCTTATGAAATTTTTGTAATACCCTGTAAGGTCCAATGTACTCTTCAACCGGCGTACTGACTTTGGTTGTGGTAAGTTCACTATGACAACAATTTTGGCAGGATCAACCAATAGACCCTGTTTACACACCACATGCCCTAAGAAAATCCCAAAAGGTGCATTGAAAATAAATTTCTTAGTATTTAATGAGATCTAACACTGTCTGCATCTATCCAACATTAGCCTCAATACTTCAACATGATCTTTCAACAAACTAAAAACTTTCCAATCATCCAAGCAAACCTCCAAAAACTTATGGATAAAGTCCTTAAAAGATGATGCTACTACTCTTGAAACAATGGCTAGTGCATTCTTCAATCCAAATGGAATAATTGTATACCGAAATGAGCCCAATTCTATTGAAAATGTTTTCTTATTCCTATCTTATGGCACAATCCTTATCTGATGATAATAAGGAAATCCATCTGTAAAAGAATAAGCTTCTTGGCCCCCTACATTCTCCAAAACTTCATTTGTAAATGGGGTAGGGAAAGGATCATGTATGAAAGAATCATTCAATTTTATCAAATATACACAAATATTGATCCCTCCTTGATTATTGTTTTTCACCACCATGGGATTGATCCATTCTAACTCTTCTATAGGTTCTATAACACCAACTTATAGCATCTTGTTAATCTATGTTTTCACCTTTTATTTGTATATTGGATTCAATCTATACAGCCTATGCCTAATAGGTCTTTCTTATGGACTTAATGGGATTGTGATGTAGTCCCCCTACCTGAGCAGGGTCCTTCTACCTCCTGGTCTCTGGATCGATCTTCTTCTAAGCTGAAATGGCTCTTTGGGCTCCTATTCGAACCCTTTGAACGAATCCACGGGCCCCTTTTTCCTCTAGCATAGGTCTTGAGAAAATCTACGCGCGCACCCCCCCCTTTTGGCGCTTTTCTCTGTTCTGAACCAACACACACCTTGGCATTGATTCCTTTCTAGCTATCCCCTTCTTATATGGTGACCTCGGGCTATGACCCAAGGTGTAAAAAACACACCTTTTGCGTTTTGGGGTTTTGGGACTCCTGCATGTGAGCTCTCCAAGGCTCCTTGTCCTTTGAATCACCGAACCCTGAAATAGAGCCTAGCTCCCACTAGCTCCTACCTTCACTCCTGACTCATATGACCACTGTCCCATGACCAATGGCTAACATCCAACCGACTCTCCAATTTTTGTGTTTCGCAATGTGGAGGGGTTGACTCCTTGTCCCTCCAACTCCCAGTCGTAGAAACGCTAAAAAGGGCTTAACAACTCTGGATCCTCCCTTGGCCTTCATCCACATGACCACCACTCTGTGACCACGTGCTTAATGTCAAAGAGCTACCGGATTTCACGATTCAGGGAATCGTGATGCAAGTGTTCCTCTTTTTCTCTGTCTTTCAAAATGCCGAAACCCGAAAGGGTCTAACGACTCCTTAGCTCCTCCCTTAAGTTGCTTTTCATATGACCGGTCCTATGACCTGGTGCTATTCCTCTGAATTCTTTCAGGGTTTTTTGATTCAGGGAACCACGATACAATGTTCTCCTCCTTGCCTAATCGAATCTTGAAACTCGAATCTCAGTTATCTTGATCAATCGTCTAGATCCTCCGCTTAATCAATGACCAAGATTGAATCTCGACTATCTTCCTTTCGAGATGTCTGTGGAGTCTTCACCTCCCAACTCTCGGTGACCAAACTCCCGGTAGCTTCCATATATTTGCCACCTATCCTCCAAAATGGACGGTCCTGATGCTTTCAGGCCTTGAGGAGTCCTCTTCCTTCTTTTGTTACAAGGTTTAAACCTCACACACCTTTTCTGGATCTGACGACTCACGGAAAATCGACACTTCTCCCTCGAAGTTTTTGTCGTCCGTTCTACCCTTTTGTGCTACTTCCCAGGGATTAATCCCCTCACACCTTCTTCCAGATCTGATGGCTATCTGTCCTTGGTTCTAGATCTGATGACCCAGATCCTTTTTCCTCTGCACCTCCCAGGGACTAAACCCCGTGCACGTATCCTTGATCCAGCGAATCTCAGGCCACTGCGCTCCAGATCCGACAGCTGGCATGATTTCATGATCTCAGCAATTGAAATTATGGGGTGCAACCTCCTCTGATCCTCCAACCTATGATTCCTGAATGTGTGGATATCCAAGGGTTTAAACCCCATGTGCCTTCGCCTGATCCAACAGTTGTCAGGTATTGGTGCTAGATCTGACAGTTCATATCTATCCTCCTTGCATGCTCTCCTCCTGTGTGCCTGGATGTAGATTCAACAATATGGATCTTTCTTTCTAGTGTTTATCCAACGAAAGTTGTGCTCTTCCTCCTGAGCTTTCTTGGATTTTTGACTTAGAAGATTTTCTAAGTCTCGAAGGTCTCAACCTTCGATTCTTCCTCTTGCGAGCTCGACTCCTTTGGGTCTCATTTGTGTTATAGAAATGTTGTCCCTTATGAGCTTCTCCCTCTCATAGATTCACTCTTGCACACACTTTGCGTTCAAGGATCTCGAATAACTCAGATTAGAGAAGTTTTCCTGAAAAGAAAACTCCTTACGCCCACCTGGCATTCTCCTGCTCGATGCACACCTTGGAAAGCCTATAGAGTATTCAACAACCCTGTGAGTGTCTTCTCTTTGACACTTCTCTTTTCTCAGAACTCGAAATAGAGTTCCCTAGTGCACTCTATGCACTCACTCTATGCCCTCTTGGTAGAGATCCGTTATCACTCCAAGAAACTCCTTAGGGTTGTAGGCTAAGGATGCTTGGTAACTTATAAATAATGGTTTTTATGTGTTTGGGACAATGGGGTCTTTAATGATTTATGTAAGAAACAACTCATCACACATCTAAAGATACAGTGCTTTCAGGAAACAACAATCAGATCAAATAATTGAAAGAGAGGATGGAGAACACTATTCTTGATTGCCAATACAAGGGAATGTAGGGCTTCATACAAGACAGAGAAAAATTCTTTAATTTCGAGTCTATGAGCTCAATAAAGAGATAATAGTATTTATGAACTAAAATAAACTGAAAACAAAGTACAGAGAATGAAAGATGGACAATTCTGATGTTGGAAACGAAAGGAAACTGAACTTTATTTCTGCAAAAAGAGTCTATACAATGGCATAAAATATCTCCCAGTTTGAACCCTGATCTCATATCAAAAATAGGCATTTATAGCCTCTTACAATTTATTTTACAGATCCTAAAAACATGGATCTGTATTTAATAAAAGCAATTCAAATCTAACTAAACAACTTGAAGATAAAAACTTAACAACTAAACTTAGCACTCGAATTGTCTTC
>SNQJ01S0135357.1:370-25569 GCA_010110895.2 Picea sitchensis
TGCAAGAATTTAATATTACTGTGCTTGACTGACCTAGAAAGGATAATGTAGTAGCTAACTTTCTTTCTCGCATAAAGAATGAGGATGATGATATCCCTGTAGATGATAGTTTCCTAGATGAGCATCTCTTTTCCCTCTCTGTCAATACCCCATGGTTTGCAGATATGGAAAACTATATGGCTACTAGGAAGTTACCATCTTATTTGTCACCTCACGAAAAGCGAAAAATTATTACACAGAGTGCTAATTACTCTTGGGTTGGTCATGATATTTTTCGCACATGTCCTGATTTGATTATTCATAGATGTGTCCGAGAGGATGAGGTACCTGAAATACTACGAAGTTGTCATGATGGACCATGTGGTGGCCATTTCTCTAATAAATGCACAACATATAAGGTATTACATTCAGGTTACTATTGGCCTAGAATTTTCAAAGATGCTGCCAAGTATGTGAGAAGTTGTGATAGTTGCCAAAGGATAGGTATACTTACGTCAGCTAACAAAGTTCCTTTACAGCCCCAAGTTATGATAGAACCCTTCAAAAAATGGACCCTTGAATTTGTAGGACCAATTTCACCCATGTCCCGTAGGAAGAACTATATCTTAGTTTGTACGGACTATGTCACCAAATGGGTAGAGGCAAAATCTCTATTTAGGGCCATAGAGAAATATGTTGTCGAATTCATATATGAAGACATATTTACCCGCTTCGGTATCCCTTTTGAAATCGTTACCGATCAAGACACTCAATTCACTTCCAAGATGATGAAAGAGCTAACAGAGAAATATGGGATTAAACATTGTAAATATTATCCATACCACCCGCAAGCCAATGGTCAAGTAGAATCCACAAACAAAGTTCTAGAAGCCATATTGACCAAGACTGTTCAGTTACATCACTGAGATTGGGTTGATAGGCTCCTAGAGGCTTTGTGGGCATACCGAACTACCTATAGAAATACCACTGGGCATACCCTTTATGAGCTAGTGTATGAGAAACAAGTACTTCTACCAATAGAATTCCAAGTAAGGACCTTCCATATTGCTGCAAAATTAGGATTGAATCTGGATGAGGCTCATAAGCAATGATCCTTACAGTTGAATGAGTTGGATTAAATCAGGCAAGATGACATCCAATGGATGATCTTAGTCCAAAAATGGAGGACCGAGTGGCATGACAATTTTATTCAAAAGAAGCACTTCCAGCCTGGTGATTGGGCTCTATTGTTTGATTCTCGATTCAAAACCTTCAAAGGCAAATTTACCACCTATTGGTTGGGCCCTTACTAGATAGACACTGTATATGACAATCGAGCTATAAAAAATAAAACAATTGACGATGGACAAGTCTCCTTTGTGGTAAATGGACACCGACTTAAATTTGATCATAAGCCCATTTCCAGAGAAGATTTTCTACAGGTCATGACAGCTGACAAGGAATTGGCCTTAGTAGATGGGGAAGTTCCCCCTTGTTTTTCATTTTTTTTTTAAATATTTCCTATTGTATATATGTAAATAGTTTTTGTTGATAAGGCAATTCTAAGAGGTTTTTGTAAGTATTTATTTCACCAGGAGTACACAGTTTCAAGAACTTTCTTCAGAACATTGTTATACTTGAATTTTGTGTCTATTAAAGCATCAAATGAATATTGACTTACTATAGTTAGCCATATTTTTGCAAACATTCTCATTTTTTAAGGAATTCTAAAGTAGTTTCTCTTGAAACTCTTCACCATTGTATAAGGAAGTGATACCTTAACTATCAAGCCTAGAGGTCTCTCGTACAGTTTTTCCAAGAAACCTGAGTAAGAAAGTCAAGTGTCTTTATAAAAGAGTAATAGGGAGGTCTCATTAGCAGTTATTCATGTAAACAAAATCATAATTACAAAAGCAGAAAGTGAGTTGAGCCTAGAGATACCTTTATGTTCTTTCTAGTTGGTACCATCCACTACACACTAAAAATCTTGATTATATCATATATTTAGATAGGCCACGTTTGCTTAAGTACCCCTTACATCAAGACAACCACTACACAATATAATGAAGAGTCATCCTCTAACATTAATACCATCTCAATTGCAAAAAAAAAGGAAGAAAAAGTTGTTTCAGAGCTATTCCCCCATGTTCTTGCATAAGCAATCTTATACTAAAATCTTAAAGGCTGGAGGGCCAGTCTATGAGGGTTTAAGAGGCTAACCCGTCGGGATACTAAAAAAGTCTACTGGCAGTGGGTATTGGCCTGTGGTATGACAAGGTAAACCCACCAGAGTACTGAATAGGCTTGCTGGCAGCGGGGCATTCTACCTAGCGAGGATGATGATCTGACAAAAATAAATAATAAATCTAAATTTGTCCTCATGTACGACATTACTTGTAGAAAAAGATAACATGGATTATGTGTGGTGAAGCTAAGGTTAATGAATCTCATCAATTTTCCATTGGGAAATGACTCTAAGACTATCTTGAAACTCTCTTGCCTACCTCTTCTCATCTATATATAGGATCTTTTATCCTATAGGTGGGGCCATCCCCTAACTATCTCGTTGGACCAATCTGTGAAATTTCATCTTTACACTTGACATACTATAAATCTTCGGCTATTGGGGGATACTGACTAGTTTCCTATACTTTTGATTGTGAGGTGTCACAATACTTAAGTGTGGGGGAGGGGTTCATGAGATGAAAAATGATTATTGCCTAGAGAAAAGAGTCTTTGCAAGAATTTTTGTATTATTACCATGATACAGGTTATTACATTGATTGTCATGTTATTTTTAAATGCTTAACTTATGTGTGCTATACATTACTGAACTCATGCTTAATAGACCACTCTTATTTGTTATTCAACAGACCACTCCTTATCTGTTTATCGTTCATTACAACCCATTCATTATAGGTTTTGACACTATATGTCATATACAAGAAGAATGAGTAAGCATGAAGCACTTTGCCTCTGCTCATTAACCACTATGGTTGTCAAAAACACTTCAAAATTGTAGGCTATCCATTATAAGAGGTGGAAATGCACTTAATACAAGGGTATCGGATGAAGTACTGGATGAGGTGTCGGATGAGGTGCCGGATGAAATGTTGTTTGAAGTGTCGTTTGAAGTGCCATTGAATTGCATACCAGTAACTGTTCTAGATTCTAGGTAACCAGAATTCAATTCCATTCAATTATATTGGTTTCAGGCATTGATTAAAGATGCTTCATATGGTTATGATCAAATGTCCAAGTCAAAATACTTGGACATTGATCTAAATACGCACCAATCCATTTCTCCCAAGCTTTCCATCGAATTCAAATCTCCCACACATGGCAGCTCGTGCGCACATGTGGGCAATGTACTCCACCATAAGAGCATCCAAAATCGGTTTGGGCACTCTATTATTTCATTTTCCCTTGCCAATTTCTCTCCTCTACGTTAAGGAAATGTGCCCAACCTCTGTCAAATTATCCCTCTGTTCTATTCACACTTAGACTGTGTTAAACCCGTGCCATTTCTTGGCCTGTTTTCACCCTTGCTTGGTAAAATTTTCCCTCTATTCCAATTACACTCAGACCGTGCCCAATTTGTGTCTCTATGTGGCTCGAATTCGCCCTTGCTTAGTGAATTCAAGCTCTGTCACAATGCCCAAGCGATACAATCCATCCTCCTATGCAGACTTGTTTTCCATTCCAGAATTCGCATAGTGCAGAGAAGTGTTCTTGCATGCTGGTTGGGGGCTATTTCTGTTGAGTTTTCAAGGCCATGATGACAGTATTTCTATGCAATTTGTAGTTGGTTTTGATGGTAAGACAACACATGTAGGGTCTCTCAACTTTTCAGACACAGAAGAGTCAATTGTTGCTGCAACAAAACTCCCAAGAATGGAAGATAGATGGTTCAAGAATCATCAATTTCCATGCTTAAGTTACAACAGGGTGTTTAAGCCCAAATTTGAGAGAATTTCAAGAGCGAAAGGGTATCCTAAGGAGTGGATAAAGCTAGAATTGGTTAACCCCATCATCATCATCACAAGGTTAATTACATGTGAAGGTAGATACTCCACCTTCAAAGCTTGTCACTTTAGATTGCTGGCTCATTTTCTGTTCAATAAACCCTTGAACTTTCCCTTTTATTTTCTCAAAATCTTGGAGAATATGTCCTCTCAAGTGAGGAAAAATGTGACTAATCCCCACAATAGTGTCTTCCACCATGGCTTGATCAAGCTCCTTGTTCTTTCCGAGTTGGAGAAATAGGGGAAAAGTTGGGATGCCTTTATCTACCAATTTGTAAACCCCCACTTGACAGTTAAGATCGGTAGAAAGCCACTTATCCTAAAAACTATCTCTCCATCCAAGCCTCACTCTCCCAAAACTCCAAACTCCCTTGCACAAACTCCCTCTTTACAGGAACAATACCAAAAGCTTGTTGATATCCCTACTTCTTCATCGGGGAAAATGACCAAGAACAAACACCAAAAGAAGCCTATTGTTGAACCCCCAATGCCTTCATTTTCTCTTGATCCTACACCTAAGAAGCCCCAATAAGTAATGCAGCAAGACTTTCCCATCATTCCCACAAAAAAGAGGGGAGCCAATAGATTTGGTAAGGGACCCTTTTGGAAGAGTACCCGGAACATAAGAATCAAGCCTTATGCAAAGCCTCCACCTGCTTCGGATCCTATCCAAGTATCCTCCGACCTTGAGAGACCTCATAAGAAACCTAGAGAAGTCTCTGCAGATGGATTATAGCCACTAAGGAAAAAAAAATCAGAACCTACTTCACCTTTCTGATCTCCCATCACACCTACTTCACCCATGCCTACTCTTGATCCTAAAATTGATAAATTGTTCACATCTCTCAAAGGACCTAAGCCTTCCTCAGAGATCACTGATTTTACCCCAACTATAGAGGATCTACAAAGGGAAAACCATCATCTTATCCAACAGTTGGAAGAGAGGAAGATAATAGATGCACACCTTCATCATGACAATGCAGTCCTTCAGGAAAAAGTTAACTCCCTTCAACGATTGGTCGATGGGATGAACCAATCTAACTGCAGCCTCAGAGCACAATTAAAGAAACATAAGAGGCACAAGGCTAATCCTACATAGCAATAAGGAGAGGCTTCTAAAGTCAATCCTCCTCAGCAAGCCTAGTTCCGAGGGGTGACTTTTTTTTGTTTGTAGTGGGACCTGGAAAATCGTAAGTGTGGGGATAATGTTGGGCCTGAGATATGATCATTTTTATGACGGTTATTATACATTTTTTCCGCATGTACATATATGTTTTGCATGTTTTGAAGGAGCTTTTTGAATAATTTTATGATAAAATGGTATAATCGGCATCAGGTATGTATAATTCATGTTTTGTGATTCAATCAAGTTTAATTCATCATATTTTATGGTTTCCAAGAGTTAATTCATGTTTTCTTCTATTACAAGGAAAAATGCACCATGTTTCTTGGTCTGACACTTGATCCGATACTTGATCCAACACTCATTCTGGTACTTGATCCGACACTCGTTCCAGCACCCAGCATTGCACAAAAATGCAAGGCGAGTTGGTGGTTATGGTATTGGTGGCTAGTGGTGCACAAATCGGGCACATGGGTTTTGTTTTTCATCGCCCCCTCCATCTACTAAGCTCTAGACAACTCATTTTCAGTTGTCCAAAGAAGGTGATTATTGGCTTACTCCGTTTTGACAGTTAGAGCATCATTTATTGTAATTTGTCGAATTTAGAGCTGGTTCGACCCTCCTGTGGTTTACCACTTGGTATGTAAATGTTATAAATACCACTGAGGTGGTCAGATGATTGTTAAGTAGAATAACCAAGTAGTATAAGCATTAAAATTGCCAAAAAAATGATTTTGCTCTGTTTGAGTTTTTACATTGCCAGAATTATGCCAAAACTATGTTTTTGGATTTTTATGGTGAATTCGGCCTGCTAAGCTTGTGGTGTACTTTTAGAGAGTGACCACGACTTGTTTGGGGGCCCACCAACAATCTGGTAACTCTCTTCATGTTTATTTATTCATTTTTTAATTTAATTTCTCTCTTTTTATTTTCTGTACATGCATGTTTTTATTATGCTAACTAATTTGCTGTAGCTTAATTGTTTAAATTCTTTTGCCAGTTAGATGTTGATACAGATTAACATGTGTTGATTTTATAGATTAGAAAATGTCTTGCAAGACTCCATACTAACCCCAAGTCTTTATATTAACCTCATGCGCATGTAGATGTTAAACTATGCTTCGAGTTATGGTTTTGTAATCAAGTTAAAACAAAGTTTTTATTAGATTAGAACAGAGTTTGTTTATTTGGGTTTTTTTTTTACAAGAATTGATGGATAGATAGAATTAATTCCAGTTTTTTATTACAAGCTTGCTAATTTCAATTTCATATAGATCTCATTTAATTAGTTGTTGGTTAATGTAGTTGTTAGTTTGCTTTTCAGTATCATACTTTAATTTATGTTTTCACGCACTTTCTTATTGTAGTTTGAACTTTGAATTATTAGAGTAGACATAGCATAGATTTCTTTTATGCAATTTCCTTTCGTAGATTAAAAATGCAATTAAATTTCTTTGTTAAATAATGATGATCTCGTTATGTTGTTGATGGTTTAATATGCAGGGTATTTAACATTATTTTTTTCATGGCTAAGTTTTCATTGGATTGTTTAATCCACACATTCCATTTTGCCATTGAGATTAGTGTTGAGTTTATACCGTTGGAATTGTCCTTTGTTGTCAAGTGTCATTGAGATATCATCCATCACCACCGAAGAAATTCACACAACCACCAACATTATATTTGAGTGTTTCATAGATATAGTTTCTTGCTTTCATACCTTAGGAGATAGTCTTATTTGTTTCTATAGGATAGATAGGCTTTGCTTTGATAGATTAGATAGCAGTTTTCCCAAGAATTAGTTGTTAGTCTTTCTTGCCTTCAATAGACTAGATTTCCTTTCATGCATTGCATGGAGCATTTAAATTTCCTTTCATGCATTAGAAATAGTTTTTCATTAGGCATTTAGTCCACTTGCCTCTTAGGCTAGGTAGTTTTTCAATGAGAAGTCTTTGCTTACTTGTCTATTTTCTTTCGTAGGTTAGTTAGTTTCCTTTCTTACTTGTCTTTTTCTTTAGTAGGTTAGTTAGGTGCCTTGCTTGCTTGTCTATTTTCTTTAATAGGTTAGATAGGTGTTTTTGCTTACTTGCTTATTTATTTGCTTTCATAGGATAGTTTCTCATTGAATGTAGGTTGGCAAGTTAAAGAAGTTTGCTTTTGTCGTTTTCTTATTATGATTAGTAGTTTACCTTTGCTTACTGTCATGAACTATTTTTCTTTGAATAGGGGTTTTACTTGCTTTCTTAGGAACTATCCATCAGTCCTTGGCCCAGAAGTACTTAGGTTACCTAGTTTCAAGTTGCTTAGTAGGGTTTGATCATTATATAGGTTTGTTTGAATCGATTAATCTTAGATAGTTGTTTTCATTAATTAGATTATACTCCTACCAACCTTTTACCTTTGGCATATATTTTTCTACAACTCTAAGTTTACTTACCCCAGGTTGACAATTTAATTGAGGGTAGTTTAGTGTCTTTTTAGTACATATAAATCACCTAACAATATTCATCTATCAGCACCCCTTGCTGGTATGAACTCTCGACAAGGTCCATGAGACTCTCAGAAAGTCTCATCTCTTTCCCCTTGCCCACCTGGCAATTTGGAGTTTCTTCTCTTCTGCCCACCTGGCAGTCTATGATATCAATCAATCTCATCTCATTTCCCACCTGGAAATCTAAAATTTCAGCAGTGTCTCTCTGGCAGTATATGAGACCTTCAGTTGATCTCTTTCCATTTCCCATATGGAAACTTGAAAGTCCATTTCTTCCCACCTGGAAATTTACGAAATCCTCTACTAATCTCATATCATTTCCCACCTGGAAATATGAATTTCCATTGATGTCCTCCTGACAATCTATGAGATCCTCCAAAGATCTCATTTCATTTCCCACCTGGAAATATGAAAATCCATCTCTCCTCTCCTGGTGGTTTATGAGATTTTTATATGATCTCACCTCCTCCTTATCACTGAGATGTCTCCCAGTTTATGGTTCACAGATGTGAATCAATTCCTCCTCTATGTCCATGAGGTTTTATAATTCCCTCAGCTACCTTCTCAACTCTTGTTGTTGATTTATGGCTAACAACTTTTGAACATGCCATTTTGCCTTCCTATTCAGAGGACATTCGTACCTCCAACATACCTTTTCCTCTTGTTCCATCCTCAATGCTAGTTGTTCCATCCTTGATCTTATCACATTAAGATCCATATCCATCTATGGATTGTGTTTCTTCTTGCAGCCTTCTCTTTAGCCATGCTCCTAACCTTCAGTAGCCATTTCCACCTCCTACCTTCCCTCCTGTCAAGCCTATGGATCACTCTACATATGAGAGCATATTCATATTATCTCATATATCACCTAAATATTTAAATTTTTTTTGTTGCACACATGCAACAACCTTCTCAGCTTTGCCTATGATTTGTAGACAAATTTTAGGCTCTGATACCACCTAATGCAACCCCCCTACCCTCCTGGGGTTCTGTGAGCTCCCGTTCTACGATATTTCTAAGTTCTGAGTCAAATTGACTTTGTAGGCCTTTGATAGACCCCTATTAATCTTACATAGTTCCCCTTTCCTTCTATGTGTAGGTCCTGACAGACCCACGGGCTATTCCTGCGTGCTTCCAAAACACCAAGTTTCAAGCGCTAGCCCCTTCTTCATTAGAAATTTCCTTCATATGGCCCTGAGCTATGACATCATGGAAATACATGATTGTGGGCTTGTCCAAGGGTGGTTTTAGGCCAACCCACTTTTTGTCCCACAATTCACTACAAAGCACCACGTATGGCCTTCACGATACCGTGGTTTTAATTATGGCCCACTTGAGACAAATTAAGACCCAAGTATGTTCTAGCCCCGCAATCAAGAACGACTGTTGATCTCCAATCCATTGGTGATGCCTCTTGATCAACAAATGCTATATATCCTCCTTTTTATGTCTTATTTCCTCCTTCCACACACCATCTTAGATCTCCACGATCTATCGACACATAACTCCCATTGAAATCAACGATTGTTGTTGATTCTGACTCTCTGGCCTTCGCGAGTTTCAAATCTCAAATATAATCCTTTCCCCGTATCAAAATATTCTAGAGTGGAATATCTATTGACACATGTTTCCCTAAATCTACGGTCCAAAAAAACTTCGGCGCTCCATGCTTTAGGAATTCTTCAACTTTGTTCAACTATTTTCTTCTAGAGTGATTTTCCCCAGAGTGAAAGATCTTCTGCCATGCGTCCTCTCCAAATCAATGGTTCTTCTCCCATTTCGGGACTTTGGTCTCCTAAACCAAAAAAATGGTCCTTTTACCTCCTCCTCTATCAATGATCGAGATCTCCTTCAGAAATTTGGCACTTTCACCCTCTGCTTTCCTCCGGAGTTCTAGATCTGGTGCCACCTGTCCACTTTCTAATCAATGACAGTCGTCCGCTTCAAGACTTCGGCCTTCGGTGATTTCAAATCTCAACAACCACAAATATATGGAGTGAAACCTTCTAAAGTGTTGGATCCTCTTACATCTATCCTCCCTTATCTAGCGATTGTCCAACATAGTGAATCTTTGTCCTCGACGTGTCTCTTCACAAATCAATGATCCACGTTCCTTCCTTTGGATCAATGGCCCTTAGACATTTCAGTCTTCATCACCTTGGGACATTTTGAAACACAAATTCACAAAATCCTGGATTACAATTCTCTGAATTTCACGATCTGGTGACACCTGTCCAACCCAAATCAATGGCTCCCAGCTGCTTCAACTATTCAGGCTTTGGAAATCTCAAATCTCAAACTTCTCCTTTGATTTTCTCTCATAGTTCACGATCTGTTTCCACGTACCCTTTCTGGATATGACAGTCCAGACTTCTTTTTCAACCCTTCGGATTTCATTCCTTTGGTGCTTTGGCTCTTCTACTCTTGGGCACTTCGGCTCTTCGGATCTTCAACCCTTTGGCTCTTTGGGATTTGACTCTTAGTCTCTTCATCCCTTAGGCACTTTAGATCTTCGGGGATTCATCTCTTTGAATTTTTGGGCTTCGAGAATTTCAAACTTCTATGCACTCATTTCTCTCAGAGAGCTTTCACCCAAAGACTTCGAACTGTCGACACGTATCCCCCTAACGATCAATAACCAGGACCCACTTCAGGTCTTTTATGATTCTAATATCTCCTTGTCCACAAACTTCTGAAGTTGTGGATCTCATGCCACCTGTCCTCCTTGACGATGGATGGTCCCAAATTACTTCGGGACTTCAAGACTTTGACAAGACCACTCTCCTGTATACACAAGGGTTAAGTCTCATTCCCTTACCTTCAGATCCAACTGTTGTTGGTCCTTCGCACTCAGATCCAATGGATGGGATCTGTTTCTCTCCTCTAAGCTTCCTTTTTTCACTAGACGTTGATCTAACAGTCCAGGCTCCTTTCCACAATTGATATGATGGTTTTTGTCCCTCCTCTTCTTGAGCTTTTGACTTCTTCCGACTTGGAAGATTTTTTCAGTGTTCAAAGGCTTTGGCCTTTGACCTTTCACCTTGTGAACTCAATTGTCTTGGGTCTCACTTGTGCTCTTGAACACGTTATCTCTTCTGATATTTTCGATTACTCAATCTCCTAAGGGTCCCACCCTTTTGTTTCCTTTCAAAGGAAAAATTCATGCCCTCCTGGAAACCTTCTGCTCTAAGCACACCTTGCTGAAACTTTTCTACAGAGTGTTCAACAACTCTATGAGTATATTCCTACGATACTCTTCTCCCTAAACTCGACAAAGAGTTCCCTCTATGAACACTTGCACCCGCTCGATGCCTACCTGGTAGAGCTCTGCAGAGTTCTCAACGACTCTAACTCTCTCTGAAATCAACATAGATTTCTTCCTGTGCACTCCCTACACTTCTGTTGATGAAGTTTCAAAGGTATCTCTCCTAAGATTTATTTGAGGTTAACTCGCCTCTGTTAATGCACTCCTTGCAAACAATGTGCACTCCTTTCACTCTCAAATCACATGAGAGAAAAAATTGAAAATTATTCGTTACTTCACCAGTTCACCCATTCATTCATGAAATACATAGAAACATAATAATGAACACAAATACATAAACACACTATGTGCAAGAAAAATTGCGTTTCTATTAACTATGTGTGTGTATATATATGTTTACAAAAATTGGACTGCAACAAAGTCCTGGTTCTCTCAAGATCTCTGCAAGAACTATTCTACCTCCTATCCTAAATCTATCTCGAGTTCTGCTTCTAAGACCTTCCCTTCTTAGATCTTATTCTAAGACCTCTCTCTCTCTCTCTCCCCTCCTCTTCTTGAGCTTTTGACTTCTTCCTCCGACTTGAAGATTTTTTCAGTGTTCAAAGGTTTTGGCCTTTGACCTTTCACCCAGAACTCAATTGTCTTGGGTCTCACTTGCACTCTTAAACACGTTATCTCTTCTGATATTTTCTGATTACTCAATCTCTCCTAAGGGTCTCGACCCCTTTGTTTCCTTTCAAAGGAAAAATTCATGCCTCGAAACCTTTCTCATTTAAGTAATACCTTGCTGAAACTTTCTACATAGTGTTCAGTAACTTTGTGAGTATCTTTCTATGATACTCTTCTCCCTAAACTCGACAAAGAGTTCCCTCTATGAACACTTTCACTCGCTCGATGCCTACCTCCTCGGTAGAGCTCCTCTCAGAAGTTCTCAATTCCACTCTAACTCTCTCTCTCCTAAATAAATAGATTTCTTCCGCGGCACTCCTTACACTTCTGTTGATGAAGTTTCAAAGGTATCTCTCCTAAGATTTTATTTGAGGTTAACTCTGCCTCTGTCAATGCATTCCTTGCAAACAATGTGCACTCCTTTCACTCAATTCCTTCAAATCACATGAGAGAAAATTGAAAATTATCTGCTACTTCACCACCACCCATTCATTCATGAAATATAGAAACATAATATTAATGAATACAAATACATAAACACACACTATGTGCAAGAAAATTCATGCTTCTATTAACTATGTGTGTATATATATACTTACAAAAATTGGACTGCAACAAAGTCCCTGTTCTCTCAAGACTTCCTAAGAACTATTCTACCTCCTATCCCAAATCTATCCTCGAAGTTCCTCATTTAAGACCTTCCCTTCTTAGATCTTATTCTAAGACCTCTCTCTCTCATTTTACAAAAGAGGTCTCTATGAGCTTATCCTCTCTACTACCTTAGTTCCATCACTGTCTCATTTAAGACACCATAATCCTACGGCTTCATTACAATTAATGATGATCCAAACCTAACTACGATTTAAACCTACTTACACTCAACCATTTAAGGAGACCCTATCCACTACTTGTACAAAGGCATGGCTCAGTTCTTACAACCTTACAACACAAATCCATATAGGATCAAATTTCAAATTTAAAAAATGGGAGGGTCGATGCCTCTCGGTCTCTGAAATGTGCATTGAAGTGCTAGAATTTTGGCGCATTATTGAGGTGGAGTGATGCTCCTGCATCAAATATGAATTCCTGAAATTAATCACTAACCAAGAATTAGCCTCTTTTTTCTAAAACAATAATATACATATTAAGAAATCCACTTATGTTATCAGAGTTCATAGTAGAAGTAGGGTATAGGTACAAAGAATTCAAGGGAGCATATTGGTGTTGAGTGAACAATAGATGGCTTCATGGGAAATTACTAAATGGAGTAATGTGTAGTGTTCTAAAATTGAGAAAGCCAGTGGGAATCTAGAGATAATGGAAATGGATTCCAAAACGTTGATGGTTCAGATGGTTTGAAAATACTACAATGCTAGAAGATTGAATGATATGAATTGCATCATTCCAATGTGCTAGAAGGTTACAAAAATGTAAGATTGGAACATGATTTCCCAAGTGGAGGTAGTGGCCAATAAGGCATATTGGTTAGAATTTAAAATGGACTAGCAGAACTTGGCTCGAAAAGGTTTGTATTAGGAGAGAATTGGAGCACAAATGAGCATAATGACAGTGCATAGGGCAGCAGGAATCTACAAGAATTCAAGGAAAACCATCTACAACAAATAAATAAATAAATATGCATTGTAGTGCATAATAGAAATGATGCACGATGCATACAATAAAGATAGAGTGCACGTGCATGAAGTGGGAATAATGATATTAAATACTTAATGCATATTGATCTGCATTTGTGGAATGATTGAACCTACTTGTGGAATGCTTATAGATTGAGAGTATTTTTTGTTATACATGAAGTAATGATGTCATGATAATTGAATAATACTAATGATGGATCATATATCTAGGAAAAATGTTTATATCATGGATGAAAATGATGTGAATGATTCATTTTATATACATGAAATCCATACATATGAAGACAAATGAGGATGGTGGGAACACTGAGCAAGAGGTTGATGAAGGGATTTTGAAAGCTTCTACCAAAAAAAACATCAGTTGATAAGGTAGCATCAATAACTATAATAACAACCATGCATGTATACATTTTGGGTTGTTTATGATGCAGAAATGTTGAAGGGAATTGAGGTAAGAATTCCTTTAGCTAAATTTTCAATATTTGAATTGATGTAAAGGAAAAGGACCTTGAGTGTACATATGTTGTGTAGTGCTTGAATTCAACTATATGAAATTTAATTGTATGACATGTTATGTTGGTTATGAGAACATAACCAAGTCAAGTCAGAAGATGTATTTATGTTATAACAATGGCTTCCAACAGAGCTAGCCATGTGTGAGACCATGATGTGGTTGGATATGGAAATGACATAACACTCTACAAGTGCTCAATTGGTATTCCTAGTTAAAATCGATGTTTGGACCGCAACCTCTTTGCTGACACTCAAGAGAACTAGAGGATTATATTTTTGATGTTGTGTATGGGTTGAGGATGAAGCACCCAAATGATCGAACAAGTAATTGGGAAGAGTTTGGATAATGTGTTAAGGTGATGTCTAGACCTTCCAACTCACCACGGTGGAATACATGAAATGGATATGCGGTATTCCATATTCAATTCAAGGATGAATTGTGTGGACATGGCCATAGGTATTGACCCATAAATTTGTTGATAATGTTTGATTACATTATTAAAATATTGGTATGCTAGATAATGCATGTGGAAGGAATTATAGTTTCATTCCCTTTAATATGAATAATAGTTGAAAGTGATTGAATTTTTAGATTAATATAATTTTGAAATCACTTCATGGGATGATTGCAAATGTGCAATGAAAAGATAAGGTGCATGAATACTGACAATTGTTTGGTTGAATGGAAGTTGAGGAAATTGCAAGAAAAATGGTCTTGGATATGGAAATGGTGTAAGCCTTGTTGGGTTGTTGTTTTGATATAATTTACACTATCAAATGGCTTCCTTTTTTTACTATTGTATCCCATCTTTACACCTGTCAACCATTTATTTTATGTCTTTCCTCATATTTTCAAAGTTAAGTGCTAATACGGGATTAAGAGGTATTTTGTTTCTAAATTCATTAATTTCCCTTATTCTTTGATGAATTATAGAAGCATTGAATTGATTTCCCTAACTACCGTGTTTTGACAATTCAGTTCTAGTAACCCTTATTCAGTTTAGGTACCCAACCTCCATGATTGGCATATCTGCACACCTCCAATCAAGATTTCTCCACATGGTTTTTTTACAGGAGGTCCCACCATGGTTTTGCATTCATAATATCATGTTTACCTATAACATAGAAAGAAAGAGCCAGTAATCAACAATCCTAGTCAACCATATGAAAAACAGATGTGCCATCCATATCAGAGTTCGGGATCTGGAGAGGTCCGTGACACAGTGCATCAAGAATCGCGATTTCCCGAAAGGCGATTTCCCGATCGCCAATAGAGTGTGGGCCATAAGCGCCATGGTATAAGACCGGTGGCAGGAGGTCAAACCTTGCAGCGGGTCAACGCCAGGTGTCGTCGGGGATCGGAGAATCGGGAATTCCGAGAGCGTGAGTTCTACACATTTCAAATCTGCGAATTTTGAAACTCCAATAGAGGGGAGGGCCCATGGTCTTATGGACCGGCAGGTCACATGCGCGAGGAGTTAGCCAGAGGGAGCTGAAGGGTACAGAGAGTGCCATCACGAATCGAAAATCGGGGATCCATGAGGTAAGAAAATCTTGACCTCGTGAGTGTCGATTTCCCGATCGGGAAAACTCTGATAGAACACAGGGGAGTCATAAAAGAAGTTTTGTGGTTATAGAGAGGTCCTGGTGGGAGTGGACGTGTCCTGGGTAGCGCGTCTGCATCAAGTGGTATCAGAGAGAGAAAATCTCTCTGTTTTCTGTAGCATAGAAGAAAGGAGAATTCACCATGCCGCCAAGGAGGAGAGATAGACAATCACCTGACCCAGAGGGGGAAAGGGAATCATCCATAGAAAGAGGTAGGCCAGGGCAGAATTTGGAAGTAGAAAGACAACTGCAAGAATTACGCTCTATGATTGTGGATATGGGAGTAAAGCAAAGGCACAAAGATGATGCAGGAGATACCAGTGAATCTAAGGATGAAGGTGACGCTGGACAGGGATCAGGAGAAATCCCAGTGGAAGATGCAACAAATGAGTGATTAATGAAAGCCATCGCCCAGATGAGTTCAAAGACAAAGATGGACATTCCGACTTATGAAGGAAATCTGGATGCAGAAGAGATGTTGGATTGGATTAGAGCTCTTGACACCTACTTTGATTATGAGGATATCGAAGAGGATAAAAAGGTCAGACATGCTATCACCAAATTGAAGGGACACGCAACATTATGGTGGGACGAGCTTCAAGCAGATAGACGTTGCAAAGGTAAGCAAAAAATTAAAAGTTGGGATCGAATGGTTGCGAAGATGAAAGCAAAGTTCATCCCAAGGGATTATCAAATCACACTGTTCAAGAGGATGCAGAACCTGAGATAGAAGTTGATGACGGTGAAGGAGTATACTAAGGAATTTTACAAGCTCAATATCAGAGCAGGTCATCGGGAGAGAGATGATGAAAAAGTTGCCAGGTATATGAATGGCTTAAGATATGATATCCAGGATGAGATGAGTATGGAAACCATCCGAACGGTTGAGGATGAGTATTAGATGGTGTTGAAAGCCGAAGAAAATATGGGCCGTAATCAAGGACAGCGAGGGCGAGGCAGAAGTCAGCCCAGAGGCAAGGTAGTTGCCCAGGAGAAATATCAGAAGCCCAAGGAGGAATGGAAGAAACCTCAGGGTAAGATTGAGAGAGGTGGAACCTCACAGCAAAGACAACAATATGTTGATCCGAGGAGACAACATAGACACTTTTCCTTGTCCCAGAGGAAGGGTAGGAGGTTGAGGTAGAGTGATCACATGCTTCACATGTGGAAAATATGGACATAAGGCCGTCGACTATCCAGACAGGAAGAAGGACAAAGGAGAAGCTTACATCGCCCAAGCACAGAGGCGAGATGCTGAAGAAGAAGACGTAGAATACGGAAGGTCGTTGATGATGCGTAAGGTTCTCTTAACACCCGAGAAGGAGGTGGAGGACGCAGTTCAAAGAAACAGGATTTTTAGAACCACATGCAAGACCAAAGAGAGGAAATGCCAGGTTATTGTGGATAGTGGAAGCACAGACAATCTCGTTTCGACCGAGATGGTGGAAAAGCTGGAATTGGAAACAACTGATCACCCGAGGCCATACAAAGTTTCATGGCTACAGAAGGGACATCAGGTGAATGTCACTAAACAATGCTTAGTTGACATCAAGATAGGAAGATACAATGATAGGATTTTATGCGATGTTATTCCTATGGATGTATGTCATGTATTGCTAGGCAGACCATGGCAATATGATAGAAACATAGTTCATGATGGGAAGATGAACACGTACACTTTGGAGAAGAATGGAAGAGCACATACGCTGAATCCAATTAAGGATAAAGAAGTAAAACCAGAGATGAGAAATACTATAATTCTCATGAGTGGGAAGGAAATTCTGGCAGAAGTAAAGAAGAAGGAAGATCCACAATTCTTTGTGGTCAGGAAACCAAGAGTTGTTTTGACCAGCACAAGAGTGGATGATCTGCCCGAGGAAATTTAGGAACTGCTGGAAGAGTTCACTGACATAGTGGTAGATGAATTACCTCATTCGTTGTCGCTGATGAGGAGCATAAGCCATCACATAGACCTCATACCAGGATCAAGTTTGTCGAACAAAGCAGCGTACAGGTTGAGGCCGCAAGAGAATGAGGAGGTCAAAAGACAGGTACAGGAGTTGTTGGATAAAGGACTGGTCAAGGAAAGTCTTAGTCCGTGTGTCGTTCCAACGGTACTGAGTCAAAAGAAGGATGGAGGATGGAGAATGTGTACAGACTCCAGAGCCATTAACAAAATCACCATCGGGTACAAATTTCCACTGCCGAGAATGGATGACTTGATGGATTGCCTAAACGGGGCAAATTTTTTTTCAAAAGTGGATTTGAAAAGCGGATACCATCAGATTCGCATGAGGGAAGGCGATGAATGGAAGACAACTTTCAAAACCAACGAAGGGTTGTACGAATGGCTAGTCATGCTGTTTGGCTTGACGAATGCACCAAGTACATTCATGAGGCTAATGAATGAAGTGTTGAAAGAGTTCATTGGTAAGTTTGTCATTGTTTATTTGGATGACATTTTGGTTTTCAGCAAGTCAAAGGAAGAGCATTTGAAGCATTTAGCTGCAGTAATGAGGAAGCTACAGCAAGAGAAGTTGTTGATCAACATGAGGAAGTCTTCATTTATGAAGAGAGAACTCATTTACTTGGGGTTTGTCATATCGACAAATGAATTAAGGATGGATCCAAATAAAGTGGAGGTAATTAAAAATTGGCCATCACCGAGGAATGTTTTCGAGGTGAGAAGTTTCCATGGACTGGCTAGCTTCTACCGGAAATTCATTAGGAATTTCAGTGGAATTAGCGCAGCAATGATGGATACTGTCAAGAAAAGACATAAATCTTTTCATTGGACTGAAGAGGTAGAGAAGAGCTTCAATCTGTTGAAGCGGAAGATCACAGAACAGTCGGTTTTGGTATTACCAGATTTTAAAAAGGTATTCCAGGTGAAGTGTGATGCAAGTGGCTTTTCCATAGGAGCGGTCTTAAGCCAGGAGGACAGACCAATCACATATTTCAACGAGAAGCTGGATGAGGCAAAGGTGAATTACTCCACATATGATAAAGAATTTTATGCTATCATACAGGCGTTGAAGAGGTGGAGGCATTACTTGATCCCAAAAGAATTTGTTCTGTATAGTGATAATCATGCATTACAGTTTGTGACTCAACATGAGAAGCTGAATCAGAAACATTAGGTTTTGGGAATCTTAAAGACATGTATGCAGGTGATGCAGATTTTGCATAGGCATACGAGGCAGTTGAGAATCTAGTTCTCAGAGATAGAAGCCCATGGATGGATTACATGATCCAAAATGGACTGTTATTCAGAGGCAATCAGTTATGCATTCCACATTCTCCCTCATGGAGCAATGTGGNTGAGGGAGAATCTGCTAAAAGAAAATCATAGTGGCAGATTAGCAGGACATTTTGGCCACGATAAGACATTCGCAAAGCTGAGTGAAGCCTATTTCTGGCCGAAGATGCGAACAGATGTCAAAACGTTTTTTCACAGGTGCATAATTTGTCAGCATTCAAAGGGCAGAAAGAAAAATGCGGAATTCTATCAATCCTTACCCATACCAGAGAGGCAGTGGGATGAAATCAGCATGGATTTGGTAATGGGATTGCCAAGGACGCAAAGAGGACATGATTCGATCTTTGTGGTGGTCGACAAGTTCTCAAAAATGGCACATTTTATTCCATGCCATAAGACCAGCGATGCGACTCATATCGCAAATTTGTTTTTTAAGGAGATTGTTAGACTTCATGGTTTACCCAGAAGCATTGTATCGGACAGGGATACGAAATTCATTGGACATTTATGGAGGACACTCTGGAAGAATATGGGAACTAACTTAATGTTTAGTTCAGCCTACCATCCCCAGACGGATGGGAAAACAGAGGTGGTAAATAGAAGTCTGGGACATTTACTCAGAAGCCTAGTGACAGAGCACCACAACAGTTGGGATAATGTGTTGCCACAGGCAGAGTTTGCTTACAACGATTCAGTGAACAAAAGAACAGGTAAAATCCCATTTCAGGTTGTATATGGAAGGCAACCGAGAGGAGTATCTGAACTCAGGGATTCAGAACAAATAATTACAAAGAGTGCAAACGTTGAAGAATTCACAGAGGCGATGGAAAATCTTCACAGCATGGTGAAGCAGCGATTGTTGGAGTCAAATCAGGAGTACAAGCGCAGAGCGGATCAACATAAGAGACAACTTCAATTCGAGGTTGGTGATCTAGGCCTGGCACACCCGAGGAAGGAAAGGTTCCCAAGGGGATCATACAACAAACTAAAGATGAAGAAAATTGGACCATGCAGAGTCCTGAAGAAATTTGGAGAGAATGCTTATGAAATTGAGTTGTCGGATGGCATTGGAATATCTCCGATATTTAATGTTTCGGATTTATACCCATACAAGGATGGAGAAGAAGAGGCTAGAGATAAAGAACCAGTGATCCACTGGATGAAAAAATTACCAGTAGCAAAAAAACCACAGATGGAGTGCATACTGGGAAAACGAGTGGGTAAGAGGACCAGGCGGAAGGAATACTTTGAATACCTGGTCAAATGGAAGAACCACCTAGTGGAGGATGCCAACTGGGAGACAGAAGCAGTTATCCAAAAGCATGGATAGACCATGCAGGAGCTCATGGACAGGAGCCCATGAATTCTTTCAAGCTGAGGAGTATGATGCAGGAGCATCGCCAACTCAGCAAGCGAGGCAACACATCAAGCGAAGGATCAGCTGGAATAAACAAAATCAAATTTTGAAAAGAGCTTTGGGAATGTAGCGCAAGTCTTAAATGAACCTTTATGAAGGAGAACCTTTAGTATGATGTATCAGACCTCGAGCCATATGCTCTTTTCTGAAATATATAGGAGGCATTTATTAGATTTAATGCAGGTAGATAGATGTTTAAGTCTAGATTAGACAGTTTTAGAGTCTGAGAGGGAAAATGGATATAGACACCCTCACTTGTACATTGTAACATTATTCAGAATTAACATTCAGAAGAGAGGAGCGAGCAAAGAATTCTGTGAAGAACACCCATGTACAAAAGATTGAATTAATAGAATGGAGTTATGTTTCAATTTCATGGTTGTTGTTGTTTTCTCTGTGTAAATGTCATGCTCATGAATGTTTTGGTTTCTGGTTATGCATTTGCTTTGTACATGTTGTGCATGCGATTTCAGGGTTTTTAACTGAGGTCTGAGAGAGAAGAGAATAAGTTCCAATTGTTTCTCTGCCTGAGTCAGGAGATTCCTGCATAGAGTGCAGTTGAATTCATCTGCATAGAGTGCGTTGATGAGGCTCGACAGGTAAACCCTTATTCTCATTCACCTAGAAGTTGATGTGGGTTGGTAGAGTTGTGCAGGAGGAGTGTCGGTTGAACTTGAAGTCTCAGTAGCTAGTCTAAGCAAAAGAAGGCATAGACTACTGTTGCTAGAGGTGTACAGAGTGTGAAAGACTCAACACTTAGAAGTTGTTGAAGGTCGGGCACGAGTAGTGTGTGAAAATTATCTGAAAGAATCAGAGTGGAAAATATCAGGAGGTCTAGCACCTTCGTAACATCGTTAAGGAAGTACACAGGAGTCTGTGCCAGAACGGTTCAAGCAAAGAGTTGCAGGCGCAAGTGTCAGAAGACAAGCTCTGAGAATAACACTTGGTCGTTCTCAAGGAATCCTCAAGGAGGAGAAATCGACGGTCAGGATTCACCGAGGGAACTAGCAAAATCCCGTCAACCGTCATATCTCGGGGAGTTGAACAAGGTTTAAGCCCTAGTGAGCAGAGGAGGAGTCATCGGGATATTGGTGACGTCAGGGTTTCGTAAGGTAAGAGACTCGAGACCTTGAAAGTCTCGAAATACCGAGAAAGGATCTCAGCCGTTGATCTTGGGAGGACACGTGTCAAGGAGCGAGGGAGCATCGGGGTTCAGTCCATCGGGATATCAGGTTCTCCGAGGGTGTAGAAATCTCGCATCAAGGAATCACGATGTGCGATTTCCCGACGAGTGCTTTGGGCCATTCATCGGAGAGGACACGTGGCGGTAGATCCTGGTGAGTTGGCATTTGGAGGCATCGGGGTTTCCAGAGTTGTGAAAATGCTTGCATGTTGAAATCGCGATCGGTGATTTCCCGACGCGGTCGGAACCGTTGATCGGAGGGACACGTGGCGAGAGGTCCCGAGGAATCGGGGTTCGGTATTTCGGGATTTTCGGAGTCAAGCGCATTGCGTATGTTGAAATCGCGATCCGCAATTTCCCGACAGGGTTAAGGACGCCTAGTGGAGGACATGTGTCGGAGGGTTAAGTCTCACCCTGGGGTAACGACAGGTGGCGTCGCATATCGGAGTTCGGGATCTGGAGAGGTCCATGACACAATGCATCAGGAATCACGATTTCCCGAAACGTGATTTCCCGATCGCCAATAGAGTGTGGGCCATAAGAGCCATGGTATAAGACCGGTGGCAGGAGGTCAAACCTTGCAGCGGGTCAATGCCAGGTGGCATCGGGGATTGGAGAATCGGGAATTCCGAGAGCGTGAGTTCTACGCATTTCAAATCTGCGAATTCCAAAACTCCGATAGAGGGGAGGGCCTGTGGTCTTATGGGTCGGCAGGTCACATGCGCAAGGAGTTAGCCAGAGGGAGCTGAAGGGTGCAGAGAGCACCATCGCGAATTGGAAATCGGGGATCCACGAGGTAAGAAGATCTTGACCTCGTGAGTGCCGATTTCCCGATCGGGAAAACTCCGATAGAACACAGGGGAGTTGTAAAAGAAGTTCTGTGGGTATAGAAAGAAACCCCGATAGGGGATTTGGAGAGCGTTTCATCTCTTCGGGCTGAAGGAAGAGAGGTCCTGGTGGGAGCGGGCGTGTCCTGGGTAGCGCATCTGCATCAATACTCCTTCAATTACCATATATATATAGTAGTTACCAGAAGACCTATAACTTTCTATTTTATTTCTTTCATGCTCTAAATAAGTTTTAATGGCAATAATTACCAGTTTTACAGTGATTCAATAGTTTAGGTATTTCCTAGCCTCACCCATCCAAATGGATCCTACTCAGTATAAGTATGATTATTTAAAGTTCCACCATTCACAATACAAATTCTTCCTAGCTACAATTTTCAACATCTTTGGCATGGTTTACTCTCCATGTGCTTTTCAGCATATTCAAGTCTTCCTGCAAAATGATTCAGAGTCTAGCCTCTGTAATTACCTATTCAAATGATCATGTAAAGGTAACCTAAGGTGAGAACATTTTTATCTTCCTAATTCATCCGAAGATATGGGAAAATGATGTAAAATAAACTGCTTAAGCTTACTATAATGATGATTCTATCAATTCATGTTTATCTCTATTCTTCCATATTGCAATCCATCTTTTTTCATTATGAATTTTCCGTTATCACCCTATCATCACCCATATCCTTTTTTCATTTGACCATAATTGGTAATATATTGGATCAATATATGGCATCATCCGAGACATAATTATGATTCGAAAACCCTTCCAAGCTATCATGATTTTGTTAAATCATTTTCAATCACTAGTACGATTTGGGAAGAGTCTTATAACAAAATGTCTCCCATAATATTTCTCTTGTCCTCCATCCAAAAACCTTCCACTAACAAGTGTTGAAGTGCCAGGAATTTGAAATCCAACATCTTTGCACCCACATATTTTTACAAACAATGCATAGAAAATATGAGGAAAATTGCAGAGAAAGACCAAGAAAAAGCTCCCCAATCATTGATGCCCATCACTCAAAGATTTACATGGATCATGGCCAAGTATATTTTCATACAAAGTGTTAAATATTTAGTGCTAGTTCCTCAACAAGGTTTAACAAGGAAGACACCAATAAACTCAAATCACCAGGAGGGGGAGTCGAGAGAACCTTTAGATATTTTCAAGGCACCTAGGAAGATGAGAACATAGTTCTCATAACCACACTAATGTTCACCCTCTATATCAGAGCATGTACAATATATTGATGAGGTTGAGCATGAAACTCTAGTGTTTTATGATCTGAACATTGAAACAGGAAATGAGATACCTATAAAGCAAGCAATGTCCTCAAATTCCACCACTTATTTAGTCTCCATCAAGATGAGAAAGAAAAATAAGATGATTAAGAAGTTAAAAGAAGATCTCTAGGAATTTATTAGTATGAAAGGATAAGGAAAGGACCAATAGAAACATACTCATAGATGTTTCTATACTCCTGCTAAGATGAGTAAAGTTAATTCAATTTTGTCCAAGTTTTGAAAAATCCACCAGCTGAATTTATTTGCACGAGGACATGCAAAAGTGTAAGTGTGGGGAATATTGTAATGTCCCCCACCTCTTAGAGAGGTGAGGAGGAGACTCAGTGGCCTGGGCACCCCCACCAGGTCATAGTCTCACACTGAAGGGGGGAAAGTAAAGAAGTTAAAAGTTATATTTTTAAGTTCACTTAAGAAAGGGAAAGGATAAAGGAGTAATAGATAACTCAACAGAAGAATAGAAGATTAACCGTGGGAGTTAACCTAACTCAACAGAGAATTAGAAGGAAAAGTATAAGTAAGAGGCTGGGGTGCACCTATTACGCATTCTGGTTTTGGATTAGCATTTGCTATTTCTCTTGAGCATTCAGTTTGGGGGTTTTGCTATACAAACCCTTGGGAGAAACTCAGTGGTGAAATATCCACTCACCTTGTTCCACAACTTGGTCTCGGGGATGAAAGACTCCTCCTCACCATTCTAATCTCAGGGCCAGTTTATCGAGGGAGGTTCAATCCAGCTTATCCTGAGGGCCTAGGGCCATTTCGACGGTTGGGTTTTGTTGGCAGGGGAATGACCATCAGTTTGAGGGATTTTCCAGAGGGTTATCATCATTCTACATTTGTCTGCAGATTGGAACGTCTCAGAGCCATAAGGGACATCCTGTGATTCAGTAGAACTCAGATCTAGGGAGATCTTCTTGAGATCTTAGCCTGAAACTTCTCCCACGGGATTCTCATAGCCCGATCTATATTCTTGGAGAGTTTTAGAGAATTTGGAGGCCTCCTTCATTAAGGCTGAACCTGCTAGGGTTTCAGTCATCCAGTGGGGCGTACCATTCAGTGGATATTTCAGATCTACAACGATTGAGAGGGATATTGGAGTTTCGGGCATCTGGGTTGTTCTTACCATCACCCGATCTATATTCTTGGAGAGTTTTAGANTGTAGGGGCAAGACCATAATTTTGAGGGATTTTCTGGAGGGTTATCATCATTCTATATTTGTCTGCAGATTGGGACGTCGTGGAGCCATAGGGGATGTCCTGTGATTCAGTAAAACTCAGATCTAGGGAGATCTGCTTGAGTTCTGAGCCCAAAACTTCTCCCACGGGATTCTCATAGCCCGATCTATATTCTTGGAGAGTTTCAGAGCATTTGGAGGCCTCCTTCATCAGGGTCGAACTAGCTAGGGTTTTAGTCATCCAGTGGGGCACACCATTCAGTGAAGAATTCATATCTACAGGGTTTGAGAGTGGATCTGGGAATTTGGACATCTGGGTTTTCCTTACATTTTCTCGATCTATCATTTGTCATATTTCTCTCGATGATTGGACACTTTTGGTAGCAGGGCAGAATTATTCAGGGCTTCAACATTCTAGCAGGACGTGGCACTTTCCAGCTTGGAGGTTGAGCATTAGTGAGGCTCATATCTTCTTGATTTAGTCTTCATTGTATACCCAGCCTTGGGAGGCTTATTTTTTATTGTCGGGAGCATTTTGTAGTAGCTCATATCTATTGCTTGCACGACTATCTGAGGTTTATGCCAGATCGTCCATCTACTGTATTGATCTTACATTGCTCATAATAAAAAGGTCAGATCTTTGCTTGTGCTTCTACATCTTGAATATATTGTGATCTCCATGTGTTGATG